>JANHZT010001794.1:9980-20688 GCA_032468215.1 Stegonotus admiraltiensis | reverse complement strand
CATATGTATAAGATCTTAATCTGTTAACCGCCCTGAGTCCCTCGGGAGAAGGGCGGTATAGAAATTAAATAAATAAAAAAATAAAAAAATTGAAACCTCACTGTCCGTGGCTTATTCTTGTCTTTTGCCTGGAAGAAGTGGCTACAATGGGTGCACAATTGTAGGAAAAAATGTGCTTGGTTCAGAGTTATCTACATTCAAATCCTCACACTTCTGAAGTACTTTCCTTGCCTTTGAATCTAAAGCAGGGATCTCCAACCTTGGCAACTTTAAGCCTGGCGGACTTCAACTCCCAGAATCCCCCAGCCAAAACTGGCTGGGGAATTCTGGGAGTTGAACTCCTCCAAGCTTAAAGTTGTCAAGGTTGGAGACCCTTGATCTAAAGCACTGCACAGCCTTAAGGTATATCATATATTAAATTAAGTGTTTAGCATCTCTGGACAGAATTACAGAAAGAGATATAGCCAGTATACAACTAAAATTGCAGGTACCTGTGTGTTTCCGAAGATGTTCTTTAAAATGTCCAAAGTGATCAAACTGCTTATCACAGTATTGGCAAACGTGTATTTTTTTGCCAGGTCTCTGTTTTTTGTTTGTTCCACCTTCATCAAGGTGGTAACAAGTAAGGTGCTGCTTCAACGCACTCTCACGCAAGTATCTTTTGTTGCATAGGTCACACTTGTAGCTTTCAGTGGAATGTGTTTTCATATGCTCCTTAAAGTGGTAAAGGAATTTAAATGTGCGATTGCACTTTTCACAATGGAAAAGATTGTTGACATGCGACAGCTGAAGTTCCATGATCTCAATGCCTTCCACATGTTTGCCCATTGGATCAGACAAGTTGTCACATTCCTCCTGAATTTCATTTTTCCTTTCTCCATGGCGGAACTTGCTGGTGATATCTGCCAGAAGAGCCAAAGCAGAGTCATCTGAGGTACCTGTAGTCTGTATGTACTTTATTGGCTGTTCACCAGAAGCCACTTCCTCAAGAGATTCAATGTTATTTTCCTCCACATCGAGAGCTCCTTCGGCAATCTCCACCTCAATTTCAACTGGTTCAGATTCTGCACAAGGCAGTGTTTCAGTAATAACATTAGAGGTCTCTGCTATCTTCCTCTTTTTGGCTTTATTTTTATCTTGAACTTGATTTGATTCAAGCGAGGATGTATTTTCTTTGTTCCTAGAGAAGATCATGAAGGACATAGTAAGGCATGAAAAATGAAAAAGAGTCAAAGTAAGTTGGCTACTGATATAGGGCTGAACAAGAAGCAGGATTAAAGTAAAGCACTGCAACATTGCTAAAGAAGCAATGTTTTGCTATACCTAGACTTGTTAGCAGGAATGTATTCTCCTTAAAGGGAAGGATTGGGAAAATGAAAATTGCTCCTAAGCAATTCCTTGATACTTAAACATGATTAAATCAGAAGGAAAAAGGATGTCCACAATATTGTCCGTTGCAATATACGCAACTTCTACCGACATAGCAATGCTACGTAAGTTTATTCAGGTTTCAGTCCTATGATGATTGATGATTTGTCAAATGCTAGTTTGTAAGGGAAAGAGATTTCAAAGCTTGTCTGGAAATTGGTACCATGTTAGGAACAGACTCCCAGAATTTTGAGGTAAAGTTTCTGATCAGAACGTTCCTTCATTTGCATATTTGTGAAGATGCAGCCAATCAGAATCATAAATACTCATGTTGAATAGCACCTTAATACCTTTAACAAGAAAACTATATAATATATTGCTATATCAAATTTAAAATATCCTGCATTTCATTAGTTAAGAAGGAAGGATCTTTCTTCTTCTATTGGCTGTGTCTCCCATTCTCCACTTGTCTAGAATTCTAGCACTAACGGTTCAGCATACCATGTTGTTTAAGCATAAGCTTTCTCTACTTATTTTCGAAAGTCTGGTGTTTTGGAGATAAGGCTTCTACTTCTTTCCCAGATAACGTGTAGTAATATTCCACGATGTCCCATTAGTATCTATCAGCCCTGAGTGAGCAGTTACAGAAACTTTGTGGTTGTCTAGAGTAGTGCTTCTCAACCTGGAGAACTTAACGTGTAGACTTACAAAATTCCCCAGCAAGCTTGCTGGCTGCAGAATTCTGGGAATTGAGGCCCATGCAACTTAAGCTGCCACGGTTAAGAAGCATTGGTTTAGACGTTCATTGACAGTTGAGTAATACAAGTTACTCTTCCACTAGCCATGGTTTGTGATGACCCAAGTACTTGGGAATTTCTCCACCCAGTCCTTGCTCAATTCTCCCCCACAGTTCCCATGCTAGTAAGCTGATACTCCTTGTTCACTCTTCATAAATTGATCAAATTTTCTGTGGCTGTTTTCCCTGGTTGAGTCGTCTTATCTAGGGCAAGGCAGGACTCCTCCCAATAGTTGGTACCCGCTTACAAGCCATTCCTTGAATGCCTTAGCTGGCACTGGTAGAAATACTATATTTAACACTGGTGGTGTTCACGCCAGCATAATGCCAACACAATCTCTATATTTCAATCTTTTATTTTTATCACTTTTACAACCATATCAGCCTGGCAATTTCTTCCAGAATCATCTAGTTTGTCTATCTGCTGATTCCTATCAACTGTTATTTCTAATCTCTCATTCTCTCTACTGTACCTAAGTGCATCGGTCTTTGCCTCAGTCATGATTTTATGCTTATTTTCCATTGTGACTTCTCCATACAGAGAATGGTCTCCCTTTTTTCAGTATCATCCACCGACTACACTTTTTTCTGAAAGCTCCTTAAATCCCTAACTCTCTTTTTTAATTTATTTAGTTCTGATTATGCTTTCCTCCCATCTCACTGGGTTGCCAGGGGTGCAAGTTCGAATTCAGATTCGATTCCCAGAATAACATACCCCAGCTATTTCTTTATAAAGCCTGGTCCTCTATGATCAAATACGTTCTGCCCAGTTCATTTAGACTGCAAGCTCTTTGAAGGGAGACCATAACTCTTCTGTATTCTGCAAAACATTAAATAGTAGTGCTTGGCTTTCAACATTTTATTCTACACACATTAAAACTGTACACAGAGGCTTATTCACTAACAGATGTGGAATCCTCTTGCCATCCAGATATTGTTAGGCTTCAGTTGTCTTCAGTCCCAGTCACCATGGCTAACTGTCAGAGACTATGGGAGATGAAGGCCAGCAATATCATGAGAATCCCTAGTTCTTCATCTCAGCTTATTGCATTAGAACACTAGATTCTAGAATCTATTATTTGTTTCAACTTACATTGCTTCAACTTACATATGTTCAGCATCATAAAGTCTTACTTTATTGGGCAGCCTAAATGTCTTCAAGCAAATCAAGACTCACGCTTGGCCCAACTATATGTTATAGTTTTTTTCAGGTTGCACATATTTCAGATTGGAACATGTGCTTAAAAAAGAATACGCAGAAAAATGAATAAGCCTCACAGATTTTCCTGGGAGTATGAATTGGGTGCGTTTCCCTATCAAGTTGCATTTTCAGCTGCAAACACTGCAAGGTGTATATATAAAATCTCCCAGCAGCATTGTCATATTTCAGAGACTTGTCAAAAGTGAATGAAAACGTCTTAATGTTCCTGAGAAGATAGCAAAAAGACAATGACCTTACTGTAATTTGACCACACTCACCTGATTTCAAGTGCTTTAATGGCTTCTAACATCTGAAGATACTCAGCTGCTTTCCAGACATCATTTGCTTCCTCTTCTCCTTGCACCATTAGTTTTGCAGTATATGTAAACTCAATTAAATGACGAAAGGCCATGTTACTTACGCCTGATTGTGGACAAAAGACAAAATATAGAACTCGCTCATACATTTTGCACAGTTTTGTGGCTGTAAAATATCATAATATTTGTTTCACAAGAGTTGCTTTTCAGGAACATAATATCTAGCACTTTTCTACAATTAATGGTCATTTCCTATAATTCAAAATTAAAAGCTATAACATCTCTAAATATGAAAAAAAATCATTATAGATGTGTACTATGCGAACAGGGTGAGAACAGTTATTTCCATACATATCTAAAGCAAAGATGAGCTGACTGTTCAGTATTTTGGGTCTATTTTTATACAAATATTCAGTATATAAATTGTCTGAGAGCCAGTGTCCTATCATGGTTAAAGTGCTAGATGGTTAAAGAGCAGGGAGAAAAAGATCCTAGTTTCTCTAAGGCAGAGGTCTTCAAACCTCTAAGGCAGAGGTCTTCAAATATCAAGCAAGCTCTGCTGGCTGGAGAATTCTGGGAGTTGAAGTCCATAAGTCTTAAAGTTGTCAAGTTTGAAGACCTCTGCTCTAAGGCATGGAAGCCAACTGGGTGACCATGGGCCAGTTACTCTCTCTCAACCTCAGAAAAATTCAAAGCAATCCATCAACTTGCACTGGACCTTTGTAACTGATTATGATCCATAAACTTCATCCTTCAGTGCACTGTTTAGGTTGATAATAATAAATAAAAGTTGGTTTGGTCTAATGGTTAAGGCCCTCGACTAGGAACAGGGAGTTCTAATCTTGACTTGGGCAAGGAAGCCAGATGAGCGACTTTGGACCAGACAAAGGGAAGGTCTCAACCAAGGGAAGAAGGCAAAGGCAAAGCCTCTAGACATCCAAAAATGATGTCTAGAAAACTGCATGTCTATGTAATTATCAGGTGTTGAAACTGATTTGAAGATGACATCACCATGTAATTAATTTGTAGACTCAATATTTTTAATCTATTAAGAATTCTTAGGTAGGAACTAATATTCCTGCCTAAGTTGTATTAAAATTAATTTTGATAAAATTGTGATTATATACTCTTGCTGAAGAATATAAACTATTTTTTTACTGGATCAAATATATACATTACATGGCATCTGTAAGAATTCCAACATTTAATGGGTATCAATGTACTAGAAACTTGTTACTGTTTCACCATTGGGCCAGAACCTTCTTTCTTTCTTTCTTTCTCTTGAACTACAAATCAGGTTTTTCAAAAAAATATCTAGTGATCTAATAGTCCATAGTGAAATAGTGAATGAAAACATAAATCCAACCTTTGTAAGACAATAAATAAAGGTAACTTCACACATTCACAGATCTGAAAAGGGCAATTTAGTGCCACTCCAGAATGAATGTCTAATGAAGAATATAACAATTTGAAGATTAAATTGTTAAATAAAACTTGCCCTAGCAATCAATTGGAATCTGTCTCCTTGTGATTTAAATCCATTATTCCATGTCCCGAATTTTGGAATAAAAAATAATAAACATTGGCTTTCCTCTGTGGGACATCCCTTCCAGTTATTTGAAAGGTATTATCTCTCCTTCAGCTTCTGTATTCAAGGACAAATATGGTAAGCTTATTCAGTCCGACTTAAGAGGACAAGTTCTCTGACTATCTTCACCGCTTTTATGAATCTATCCCAGTTTGTCCGAAATCTTCTTAGTGTACTAATCAAATGTGGACATAATATTCAAGAAGAAATTTCACCAATGTAAACTAGAACTAGAATGGCACTATTACATCCTATTATCTGAAAGTTCCATGCTTTCATCATATATATTGATTGCAAAACATAATCTACTTGTTCTTTTAAATATCATTATACAAGCATTAACGAAGATAAAGGCCTCATAGTCTAAGAACTCTATGTAGATTTCTATATTATAGATTGATGTTGTGATAAATTCCTACTTCACTGCCAAGTTAAAGGTCTGCAGGCTATCCTTTGTAAATCAATGTTACTGAATTAATTATGTTGGTTATTAGGAAACATGCTGAGCAGGGCAGTATTATACGCATTACTATTGCTTTCTCTTAGCTATAAAACCTCCTATTTTTCAAACCTAGATACACAGAAGTAGCTATATATAATAATACAGGTAGTCCTCGAGTTATGAAGGTAATTAGGACCAGCATTTATGTCACTAAGTGATGCAGTTGTAAAGTGTGATGTCACAAGACTGCATTCCTTAACAATGGCAATCCCTGCAGTGCATGTTGCCATTGTTAAACAAGGATCATGGATTGTTAAGTGACTTTCAAGAACCAGAGTCAGTGGTGCAGCTGCAAGGAAGTTGCAAGTCCACGAGGGATTTTTAACTTGACCAGCAAGTAGGTGAGTGACAGCTGCTGGGGGTAGAAGGAGCTGAGATGTGGTGCAGGTGCTGGGAAGATGTGGCCAAATTCAATAGGGCCTGGAGTGGCTGCTACTGGATAGCAGAGGGTGCATGAGGTTGCACAAGTAGCAGTTGTAGGGAGTAGGAGCAGGGAGACACAGTACAAGCTTGCAAGGGCTTGGAGTGATTACTGCTGGGTTGGAGAAGGGAGGCATTGTCCAAGCACAATGAAACTCAAGAAGGTGCATGACTATCAGGGAAGGCATGCTGCAAGCATGATAGGGCCTGTGGCTGCTGCAGAGTGAGAGAGGGTGCACAAATGGCCAGGGAGGCACAACGTGAGAGCAGCAAGGCTCAGGAATGATATGTATATGTGTGTGTGTGGGGGGGGCAGATGTGTTGCAAGCCTGGGGGGAGGCTTGGAATAGCTCCTGCCAAGTGAAGGTTGTGTGTGAATGGCTAAGGATGCTCAGCATGACCACATCATGGCTCAGGGAGGGTATGAGGATGTCCATTAACTTTGCTTGTATGAAGCCAACAGGTAAGGTTGTAAATCACAGTCACACAGTGGTGTTGGAGCAGCTGGGACTTAAGAGGACTGGTCATAACCGCCACTCCTTCAGCACCATTGTGATTTCAAACAGTTGCTAAACAAATGTCGTTAACTGAGGATTGCCTGATAATTTTTATTTTGCAGCCAAAAGAGCCAAATAGCGTATAAACTAAAACTTGGCATTAGATAAAAAAAGCTTAACAAATAAACTGATATATCTTATACAAAACATTTAAAACTCAAACTATTAATGTGTTACTAAAGAACTGTCTGCTAGGATAATTACTAAATTTGGAGAAAAGATAACTATCTTTTTTTCAAATTAAAAACATTCTCCAAGCAAAAAGAAAGTTTCACTTGACTGGGGCAGAAGTATAACATGGCAAATACTAGTTCATCAGCCAGAATACTCCTTTGGACCATACACTGATTTTATCTAGAAAACAGATTTGAATCACTGGGAATAGTTTATAATAATTAATGAGGGTCTCATAGAATATATAAAACAGCATCAAAATAGAAATAGCTTAACAAACAATGTTCAATTAGCGTCGACCAAGCAAGAGGGTTTCTTTTAATGCAGCCAGTGATACAAAAAAAAAGAAAAAGAATAAGGTACCAGAAAATGCAACACCATCAAAACTAGGCTGAATTACAAGTCCTTCTATTCTCTTCAGTTTGCAGTTAGAAAGGGACCAGTATCTTCTGGCCTTTAGCATCCTCTAAGTTTGTTGATAACCCAATGCAACAACTGCATTTATCACTATTCTCTCCCTTGTACTTCCAAAATAGAGATTATTGGGTTTGGAGCAACTTGTAACGAAGTGTGGGGTGAGGGGCACAAAAGGTCTTAACAGTCTTACATATTTGGTTAACTTCCAAGACTGATTAAACCTTACTACACAATTCAGGAGTAAGAACAAGTGTAAATAAAAGTTGCCTGGAGTTAAACCACAGTCAGTTTTTTTTCTTTTGTAATCCTGGTATGATGTTATGTCTATCACAGTGGATGGCTTCCAAAGCATTCCATGAGTCCTTTTATATTATATCCCCTAGTATTTCTGTACATGACTGAAACCGTAAATTACCTTCAATTTCTACTAGAGGCTCCTGAGTGAAGTCTTGGAAGAATTTGTAGAAAAACTGACTGCAAGCAGCAAGAACAGCTTTATGAGCTTTAAAATGATGACCTGGAAATAAAAAACAACATCACCATACTATATGAAACCCCATGTTGGGTATCACTGGATATAAGAAAAAATATGTAATATCAAATTTTTATTAATTGATAATGCAATGTCTATTGTTGACCAGTCATAGTTGCCAAAAAACCTCTCCAACAAGACTCTCTTCCTTACACTTACAAGTGTAACAAGTTTTAACAAGTTTTGCTGTTGTTTCAACTTTATAAAAGAAAGATAGTGCAAATAAAAGCTTTCAGATGATCTCCTGAGGAATTTTAAGTTCCATCTCTAAGTTTATATTTTGCTGTCCTAAAGGTATTTGAAATTTGTTTTAAGAAACTAATAGTCTGTAGTGTAGCACAATTCGTCTCTTACAAATTTGTGAACCCTAATTCTATGTATATTGACAAGCTCCACAGTTATATATGTATCTCCTAGATAAGTATATAATAATTAATTTTAAAACTTTAATCTTTAGGTTAAATGAGCCAGGCTCCACCCACTTCATGTAACAGAGCAATCTTATAGCAATTTTGAGAGCAGTTTGATGGAAGATTTGGAACAAAACTAGTGCCAATTTTTAAAGCCTGCTGGCTTCATCTGAGCAGAGGAGGTGAGAGAGCTCCCTGTTCTACTGCTTGCAGTATGAAGAAATACACTATGCAGGTTTTAGCAGAGTTAAGAACAAGAAGAAAAACTAACAAGACTGGCAAGGAAATCATGGTAAGAAAAAGGATTCCTACCCTCCAAGGAGAATTTTAGAAGGATCTCTCTTTCTTTCTTTCTCTCTTTCTCTCTCCCCCTCCCCAAATCCAACAGTTCTTCAGCCAGCTTTACAGGTGACAAGAGAACTGCTTCTTAAATAATGTCAATTTTAATTTATAACCAGATACTTCAGATTAACCTTTCTGTGGAGTAGACCTGGACTGAAGAGTGCCTAATTTGACTTTGTTTGCATCATTACATACCATCCACAATCAAAGTGATGTCTGTAAATTGATCCTGCTCCCGCTGTTCATTTAATCTGTCCAAAATTACTTTATAATGTTCTGGAAATTCCTGAATACAATCCATCGTCTCTTCAGCTTCCATGGCTAATAAATTTGTCTAGGAAAAAGATCAGGAAAAAGTAGACATGGATTTTTGCCAAGAAGAAAATTTCAAATAGGAAACACAACTTCTTAATAATAGTAAAAATGGAAGGCATTATACCAAGCATCTTGGTAAATAAGTTTCCCTCTTCTGAAGCCATATGAAAAAAAAATCTTCCAATTCAAAAATTCAACTCAGAAGCAGATGGAGATGAAAATGCCTTAATGAAATAAAATCATTGGGAAGGAAATATTTTGGGGTGGTGATAGTTTAGGCATCTGAAAGACACTTCTCACAGCCTCTCCATTTCAGCTATTCTGACATTTAGCAGAATGGGTTAGGTTGACATCTCCTGTCTTTAACTACAACTAATTAGAGAAAATTAAAGCAAGCCCATCCATTGATTAAATGCATGTACTCTATTTAATATATTCTTATATTGCTTTCAACAGGAACAAGAAAACAAAGGAAAAGAAAGAAGGGCCAAATTGGCCATTTATAAGTAATGTCCCTACCATGGCTCAGAAAAACCTCAATAAATATTGGATTGCAAATTGTATAGATGAACACTAATAAAGAATAAAGTTAGTCCGGTTGCTGCCTCTCCTGAAATGATGGTGCAAAAATGGTTGCTCGGTGGCCATGCATGCAACTGCATGTCTTTACTTGCTACATTTATATCACTATCTTTCTTTAAAAAGTGCTCAGGTAATTAATTTCCCATCCAAACACTGATCAGACAGAGGCCGTTAACAATTCCTTTATGCTAAGGGTGAGTAACTGGTAGCTCCGAAATGATGGGTGATATTCAAGACCCTTTTTTGCAGCTCTCAGAGCTTTCCTGGATATATTTGAATATACCATTGGCACATTTTCTGCACAGGTGAAAATGACAGTAGACACTGTAAAAAAAATGCACCATGGCATAAATAAACCGCTTCAAACTCTCCTTCACCCAATGTGTTTGTGGCCCTCCACCTCAAATACCAAAATATTTTTATTTATGTATATATTTCAGTTTTAATTTAGAAGTCACCTGACCTTCTGACAACTGTGTGGCTTACAAAGCAAAAACAGCAGAAACACAAAAAGCCTGACCAACTGGAAAACAATGTACCAGACCATTCAGCACACACAAACCCCCCTCTTCCAAAAGGGAGGGGTTCCCCCCCCCCAAAAAAAAGCCAGGGAGAATCAAATCTTCAAGGCCTTACAGACCACCAAGAAGATGAAAGCCACGTGGATTTCAGGGGCAAATCTCCTTCCAGAGGTGAAGCACTGCGCTAGGAAATGCACGCTTTCTGGGTCCCACAAGATGACTTTGTGTACTTGACGGGACCTGGAGCACATCCACTCTGCTGCATTGCTGCACTGGATGGGCAAAAACAACTGGCAGGCAAATTCCTCGGGGAAGCCAGGCTCCATGTCAAAAAGATGGTCCACCTTTGCTTTACGCTATATGTCTTCGCAGCACCTAAATACTGCAATTAATGAGAAGGGGGAACCAATATTTTTCTTTATTTTTCCTTCCATGTATGGTCCTAAGGCTGTCAGTTGCAACCATCTAGCCAGTGCCAGAAGGGAGCCATGAGCAAGACCTTCATGCTTTCTGTCTGTCCTGTATTCCAGGGCAGGGGTGGGCAACTGTGGTCCTTTTACAGCCTGTGGACTTCACCTCCCAGAATTCCTAAGACAGCAACTGTAGCCCTTTTACAACCTGTGGACTTCAACTCCCAGAATTCCTGAGACAGCCAAGCTGTCTCAG
>JANHZT010001793.1:58534-74314 GCA_032468215.1 Stegonotus admiraltiensis | reverse complement strand
ATTGTAAGCCGCCCTGAGTCTCCGGAGAAGGGCGGCATATAAATTGAACCAATTAATTAATTAATTAATTAATTAATAAATACACAATTCTATCAAATAAGCTGTACCCTAATTGTGGCCTTGGCTGGGTAAATGTTTTCTCGCCGCTTGTTTTTCTATAATGCTAAAAGGTAGTTTTAAAAAACACATCAGAAAGGAGGCTAATTTATCTGGAAATCAAAGAGCCATCCATGAAATTAAAAATAATAATTCTACAATTATTTGTACTCTCCACCTGAGTGCTCAACTTGATGCTACAGTGACCCCACATGGTTGTCTTGCATTAGTGTAAATCTGTTGCAATTTCAGTTCAAAAAAAGTCCATTTGGGGGACTTTTAAAGTTGCCTAGAAAAGGAAGTGCAGCAAGACCAGCTTCCGAAATCAAAAGACTGCATGACTGAGCAAGCCTCTTTTAGCTAATTTTGTTATTTGCTTCATTCTGTTTTTGTTTCTTTAAATTGTTTTTAAATTTCTGCTGGGCGTTCACAGGTATCATAAATATGATACATTCACAGTATCATAAATATCAATACTGATTGGTCCAAGAGCTTTCTTACTCAAGGGGCCATTTTATGATGCACCTAGCCATAGTTAACCATGGTTTATCTAACCCAACCCAACCTTCTGCGCTTTTGTGACCCAATAAACTAGCCACACAAATTAAATTCTTGCAACACGTCTGGATTCTAGGCTAACATGCAATCAATGGTTAAACACACCATCCTGGAAGCTGCTTCTGCATAGATGAGCAGGATGACACTTTTTGCCATCCCGTCACCATGGCTGGTGGCTCCCCTGGCTGAGAGTTACAAGTGTTGAAATCCACTCCCTTTGCGATGCAGCAATTTAAGGATCTCTGGTTTAAGGGGAGAATGCTGCCTTGCAAATCATGCTGCGTTGACTCAATAGACTCAACGTTGGCTGATTTAACATACACTAAACCCAAACCAGAGTGATGTTTGAACCAGTCACCATGACAGGAAAAAAACATACTCTGGATTTCTTTAAAAAAAAAAACCTCCTTTGTAATCAGCTCACATTGCATGTTTGGATTCTAGGTTTTGGACTGGATTGTGGTGGTGTTGTATGTGTACTTGTTACACACACACACACATACATTTTGAAAACCCACAGCCTTTGTCCCCAATGTAAAGCCTTCCAGCGTTCAGAACTTCCTCCTCCCATCTTCCCCCAGTATGGGGGATGATGAGAGTCGAAATCATTTATTTTCTTTATTTATTTGTCAAGCATGTATTAGATAACAGATATAAGTTTAATCGATATAAGATATTAGGAAGGCAAGAGATTGGAGAAGACCGATCTTTGTGATTTATATACATCAGTCACGGATTTCCGTTGACTGGAAATATATACTGTATCCCTCGTTACAGTTCCGTCCCCTCAGCGGGACAAAATCCCGCTTTCCTCTCATTCTTTCGGCTCTGAGGCGAACGCTGTTCTCTTCTCCTCCCCACCCCCAAAACAGCCAAACGCGAGATTTGGGGCTTTTTTTTCCCCGCGCTTTCAATTGATTGGCCATAACCTGCCCGCGCTTCGCGCTAATTGGCTCCGCGTCGTTTTGGCGGGCTTCTCTTGGAAGGCGGGAAAATTGCTGGGAAGGGTCTCCCTCACTCCGTGTGGTGCAGGGAGGGTGAAAGGAGCAATTTTAGGTTGACTCCTAAGCAACCCAACACTGAAGTGGGAGAAGGAACTATAATATTTAATGGGGGGAAAGCACTTAACAACACAAAGCCCGATGATTTGATCCCATATAGATGATTCAGCTGGGGTGAAGTTGGAGGAAAGATGCCAAGGGGGACAGAATGTCAGAGGGAGTGTGGGGGATTGCTAATTGGGGCAGAAGCCCAGGAAACAGGGCAGGAGACGCCACCTGAGGTTGAGGGAATAGAGGAGGTAAACCCCTCTAGGATGGAAGTTGAGGGTCTGAGGCAAATGGAGGCTGAATCCCAGGGACAGAGAAAAGATGCTTCAAGTGGGGCAGGGGACCAAGGGCTGAGGGGAGAAATATCAGATAAAAATGATCTTGCAAGAGAAAAAGCAGTTGAAAGTGAAGAATGTGTTCCTATAGAGAACTTGGAGACTGAGCCAAGGATTTGGGCAGGAGAATCCTTAATAGAAGAAACTAGTGGGTCATGTGATGTTTCAATAAATATTGAGGCAGGTGGGATAAAGAAAGGTACCAAGAAAAAGAATTCTGGAGACAGGAGCAAAAAGCAGATAAATAAGAAAAGTGGACAAAAGTCCAAGGTGAGGGAGTAATAAGTAATTGCTTCCAAAACTCCAGAGAAACATATTGACATGCTCATTTGATAGGACTTACTGCTTTTCAAGATACAACATTTCTTTCAAGATCATGAAATAATATTTTATATTTAAAAAGTACAAGGAATGTGATAGAGTTAGAATGCTGTGTTATGCACAGTTATCTGGGAGTAGATATAAGTACATTGTAGGAATAGAGCTGTGTGAGTTTATGGTGACGAAATCAGGAATCTGGCAGCAGTTTTCCTGCAAATTTTATTAAAAGACAAGTTTAGTTTACCTGAACTGAAAGATCTGAATCTAGGGAAACTTCTATAAGAAGGTTTCCTAGCTTTGCAAGAAAGAAACAAATTTCTCTTGAAGCTTTATTTATTTATATTATTTATCAATAAGCATATGTATTTTATAGATACATAATTTCGGATCAGTGGCAGTTTAGTCTTGCTGTGCAGTTTGGACTTGTTGCTCTTTTTTGTTAATTACATTTTTACTGGGGAGCTTCATAGTATCAAATACAAGGATAGTTTTAGTCACATGATCAAGCCCTGCAATTACCTTTTCTCCTAAAAATGGTCAGTTAAGGCAATGAAGTCCAATCAAATGTGAATTCAGATAACAACTTAATATGAAGTTTTGATTCAAGGATTCCCAAGGAAAAACAAAATGCTGCTTTATAACAAATTTAATTATGTTTAAATCTCAGAGAAAATCCCACTGATTTTATTGGGATTTATTCTGAATTCAAAGAATTATAGAGCAATATGCAATGGTTACTGCCTATTGCTAAGGCCATTTTTAATATTTTATTTTTGAGGAGAAAAATGAATCCATTGTGGTAATTGGGAATGTTGACCAATTAAAGCTTTTATTGATCTCAAATGTAATGAATTGATTCAGCAAACTAATTATAAAATTTCAATAAGCAATTATTTTTATATGCAGTATTAGTTATAATCTCCATCTTTAATACTAATGCAGTATACATTCAATGTATTAATTGACTTTTTTAAAAACTCAAATCCCAAGTAAATATAAAAGACTAGCATTTAAATGTCTATAAATTTTTATTGTATATTACTAGAAGGAAATTTTCAGATTGAACACATTGGATGTAGACTGGTGAAAAAAATCCATGCTTATATGGATTCTTAATCACACTAATTAATTTGTATACCTGATTATTTATTTACACGCCACCTTTATTTTTATAAGTAACTCAAGACAGTGAACACAAACAATACTCCTCCTATTTTCCCCACAACAACAACCCTGTGAGGTGAGTTGGGCTGAGAGTGAGTCAGGTATCCTACATCTCTATAGTCTTTTAAGAGCAATCCCCCATCCTTTGTGTCAGATCCAATGATTAATAGTTCTGTTTTGTTAAATGTAAATTAAAATGTAGTCAAAATGGTGATAAATTGTAACCCAACTTTTGGCATTTGTTTGTTTAAGGAAATGTAAACATGTAATATACTATAACTCCTCTCTTCTGTACTAGGTTGAAGATAGGTTTAAAGAGCTCTCCATCTATTTTTCTAAAGAGCAGTGGGCTGAAATGGGAAAATGGGAGAAATTACGTTATAAGAACATGAAACATAATTATGACTTTATGATTCAATTAGGTGAGCAGAATACTAATTATTGAAGAATTGTTTACCCATGTTTTGAAACCATACAAAAGGAGAAACATCAAAGAATTCATTTATACATATGTTAAAATAAAATATTTATGGGGAGATAAGTCACTGGGTGCTGAAATACGTTTCTATCCTTTATTATAGTCCTAACTTCAGCAAAGCCATTCCATTTAATACATTAAAACTTAAAGTTTCATCTGAATGACAACATCCTAAACCACAAAGAAGCAAATAATATTAATAAGAGTTTAATAAGTGACCCATGAGGGAAGATAATGAAATTATCTATAGGAAGCAGGAACACAAATTCCTTCCAAGTTTGGATACAATGGATTGCATTCAGTAAATCAGTGGATTGATCCACACTATATATAGCACAATAGCCATGTTCAATCCTTGAAGGACCGGTAATACTGAAATATGCCAATATAAGATTTAATGCACAAAGGAATAGTCCTGTGTTGCATAAAAGATTAATCTAATCTGATTAGGTTTGGGGTTTGGGGTCTTGCTAGTTCTGTTAGTTTTACATGCATTTTAAATGTTGCCCAGAATGAGAAAAATTCCCTATTTTCAATTAGCACTATGATTGTGATTATGCCTTATATTGGCCTCAGCAGAACAGAAAAACATTTACGGAATCAGTAAAAACAAACAAACAAAGGTAGTACAGCATTAGGCATTCCTTGATAAGTAATAACTAATATTTTTATTAGGTCTTCCTACTCCTAAACCAGCATTTATGTATTATGCACGGCAGCCCTTAAAAACTGCAAATGAATCCTCTGAATCGGATGAGGAATGGACACCAACATTTATAGGTATGCTATCAAAATAATGATACAACAAAACTCTTTGTAAATCTGCAGAGTATTAAAATGTAGTAGAATACAACTCTTGCTTCAGAATGAAGTAACCAATAATACAGAACTTGCAATCCAAATGTAAATGATCACAAAAATGGATAAAAATTTTAAGTGCTATGCATGCTATTAATCTTAAAGCAGACTTCACGGTTGTTAAGAACTGCTTAGAGAAAAAGGAAATAAACTTGTTCTTTATATGAGAATATAATACCTTTAGTGACCCTTTAAAGTTGCTGGTAACATTAAACTAGTGTAGTTTAAAAGGTTGTATTCCATATACAATAAGTGGGAAAATTGTCATTGTAATAGTATCAGTGTAACAAAATAACTGGTTTTATGTTATTTTGTTACAGCTGCTCAAAATGATACAAATTCATCAAGTCAACACTTGTGAAAGATATGAATCACATGTAGCATGAGAGTGGCAGGATGCAACACTCTTCAGATAATATTAACTCATATATAGTACCTCAGTCATCCTGTGTTAAGATAGACAATTAAGTGACAGTGCTGTGAATGATGCTGACTAGGAAACATAATTGTAGGATATGGTACTTAAGGTTTTGTATAATTGCAGTGGAAGATAAGATTGACTGCAAAACTTCAGACAAAAAGGAACACAAACCTTTACCAAAGGTTTGACACCTTAAATTGTACCTGGAGGTATCAGAGGCAAACAATGGCACACAACTTTGCTATACTGTTCAAAACACCCAACCTTTGATTTTGTAGGATAGTGTTGGTGAATCTTTTCGGCATCGAGTACCTAAATGGGAGCCTGTGCACATGCGCAGGGGAGCACTGGAAACCAGAAGAGCAGCTCTCCGGCACTCACATGTGGGAGTGCCAGAAACCGGAAGAGTAGTTTGTCAGCACGCATGCGCACCTACAACCGGAAGACCAGGTGACCAGCATGCATACAAACACCAGTCACCTGGTCTTCCAGTTTCTGGCACGCATGTGCATGCGAAAACCAGCTGGCCAGCATGCATGCACATGCCAGAAACTGGAAACTCAGCTTCCCGGCATGCACATGCATGCCAGGGAGCTGCTCTTCTGGTTTCCGGAGTGCAGGAACCCAGAAGAGCAATGGGCAATGGCTGGCATGCCTGAAGAGATAGCTCTAAATGCTGCTTCTGGCACATGTGCCCTAGGTTCGCCATCACTGTTATAGAAGATGAGAAGCATAGAATATAATTTTGTGACTGGGACATAATCAGTATTTCCCAAATATCTCTGTAAAGTCAAAAACAAAAAAATATGGTTCACTAGTTCCATCTCACTAATCTCACAAGGCCGGCATTACTCAAGATCAAAGCTGTCATTTGTGAAATCAACATATAATTGATTGAAAACCAAGATATGATATTCCTTTGGAATTAATTGTTCAATGTTTTTAAAAAGCATTTTAAAGCATTTTAAAAATCAAACAGTATAGCTAGTCCTCGACTTCAGTAACCATTCAAGTTACAACGGCACTGAAAAAAGTGACTTATGACTTTTGTCACACATAGATCTTTGTAGCATCCCCATGGTCACATGATTAAAATTCAGATGCTTGGCAACTTTCTCATATTTATGATGTCTGCAGGGTCATGTGATCAGCTTTTGAGACCTGACGTGCAAAATTAATGGGGAAACCAGATTCACGTAAATACATTACTAACTTAACAACTGCAATGATTCACTTAACTGTAGCAAGAAAGGTCATAAAATGGGGCAAAAGCTTAGCAAGAGAAATTTTGGGCTCAACTGCAGTCATAAGTTGAGGACTACTTGTAATAAATCCAGAAGGACAACTGTAGAACTAGTACAGCATCATTTTTCATCCAGATATAGATTTAAATTTATCTTCTAAAATTTGTTACATTGAATTATTTTTTCTTAGCTACTCTGAGGATAATTTTTTGCTAAAGATTACTAAACAAATCTTTTACCTAGCATAGAACTACCTTTGAGATGCTTCTGGAAGCTATAAGAGTAGAATACAGGAATTTAGATTGAATTATTGCTAGCTGCCCATGCTCTCTACAGAACATAGGAGCAATAGACAAACATCTGCCTCATAGAATTTAAACTTTAAGACTGAAGTAATGTGGTAATAGGGCTGTGCAGCACTTCAGATTCAAAGGAAAATCGGTAGTTCTCAGCATATTTGGGCTTGCATATATGCATATTGGCAAATCCTTAAAGCAACTGTTTATGTTCCTGTAATCATATCGCAGCAGCAGAATGCCTTTTTAAAACTATTCTTGCTATAATTTTTTTTTTGCAAAGTTAATGTGGATGTACAAATATGTTCCTATTTATGTCCATGTACAAATATGTTCATAGTTATGCCTTTGACGTAAGACATAATGTTGTACAGCCTATTAATTAATTTAGCATATTTATATGCAACAATAGACTGGTCTTGCATTTATTGTGTGATTAATTAATGTGTGTTTTAATCCTGCAAGTAGAATTCTCGGTAAAATTGTTTTGGGACCTGAGAAGGTATCTTAATCCACTTCTTCCAACGGACTGAAAATACAGTGTCTACACTTGAAAATCTGATTTAAAAAAGCAGATACTTTGATACAGATTTTTGTCAATGTAAACATGATTCAGGTATTCTGTACACATGTAATGATGTCATTGCTTGTTGTCCACTAGATGTATTTTCCGATATTACTACACTAGTATATTGTCTCTTTACTTTCCCTCTAGTATGATGGGATCATCCCAAACGTTTTACCAAATTTTCTACCCTTACAGTTTGTTAAATAGTCCTGAATCCAAATAATAAAATACAATTGTACTGTATAATTCTTCAACCTCTTACTAGGCATGATATAAATACTTAGAAAAACAATCATTTAATTTGCATTCTTGTACCTGAGGTATTGTTGCTTTCCATGAAAATATAGATTATAATATTGGATTTTATATGCTGTACTTTATTTTTCAGATTTCCAAACAAAAGCTGTGCCTGAAAAGAAAAAGAAAAGGAAAAAAGAACAGAACAAGGAAATTAGCACATACAGTTTACGGAAGAGAGAAAGAAAAGCATACATGGAAATAAATGAACCAAATGATGATGACTACTTGTGTGAGAGGCACTTCTTTAATTATCTTTTTTTTCCATTTCTCTTAAGCAAACTTTATATATGCTTACAGATTTAATAATTTTTGCAGTGTTCTTCAAACAATTTACTAAACTTTAAAACTATTGCATTAAATAAGCAGGATTGTGTGTGTGTTATTGTAAACAATTATAGATTCTCAAACAGTAGTTCTATTATTAAAAATTTGTTTTTGTGGCACAAATGGGTCCCCAACCCTCTGTTGGGGACCAGGCCATACAAATGGTGATTGAGCATGCACACAAATGTGGTTACATTTGTGTATGAGCGTATGTGAAAAACTATCCCCTCTCCCCCTGCCACCAGTCCACAGAGCTGCAAAGATTGGGGATTGCTGACACAAAGATTTTTGGATTTCAGACATTACTGTAAAAATAAAAATGCTCTTACCTGACAATGTTCTAATAATGTCATTATGGTTTATGTTTTGCTGTGAAGATGTCAAACCATGTATGCTGGTTCCTTCCTTTGATCCTAATGGCTTACCAGTACAGGGTTTGTTTGTTTTGTTAGTTTTTTTAAGGGTTCTTACATTATCTACTAAGCAGAGAGGAGGAAAACATAGAAAATAAGTATTGATTTTTGACAAGTTTTACAGGGACAAATCAACATACATGACCACATAAACAGTGGTAAATGTATTATCTGTGCTCTTTGTTTCCACTTGTGTGCAGGATAGTTCCATTAAGCTTTTGGAAGTTTTTTGCTGTTTATTGGCAAACATTCTTTCACAATATGCATCATTTCCACATGTATAAATTTCCTACATACAGAAGGAAATTGCATTTTGCCAGGATTCATTCTTTAGCTTCCTAGTCTAGCCTACAGCTTTAGGATTTTCTGGTAATGTCACTTTCAAGTATTAAATAGTCCCTACCTTGCTTAGTTTCTAACCAGACAAGACTAGCCAGCTGCTGTCACCTCCTGAGCCTTGAACCTTAACTCGTTTGCTTTTTTGTTGTTTACATAACTGGTAGGCATAAAAATGGGTAGGACAAAAATCATAAATGGATCCTGAGATCTTCACTGAGATGCAAACATTTCAAGTCATATTCGTAATATATATTGCCTATAGAAGAAAACTAAGAAAACTGAATTTAACAAAAGATAGACTCTCACTCCATATTCACATCTCTTTTCACTTTCTTAGTTTGTGAATATTGCCAGACTTTCTTTGTTGATGAGTGTTCTATTCATGGTCCTCCACTTTTCATCAGAGACACAGCAGCTGAACTAGGACTGCCAAATAGAGCCACCTGCACTTTACCTTCAGGTTTTAGAATTGGTCTTTCAAGTATTCCCAGAGCTGGCTTTGGAGTCTGGAATGAAAGGGAAACATTGACTCCAGGAATTCATTTTGGACCATATGAAGGGACAAGGACAGAGGAAGAAGCAGCAGCAAACAGTGGCTATTCCTGGCTGGTATGATCACAGTACTTCAATTTTACAGCAATTTCATGTAATTTTCATTTTCAGTGACTAAGCAAGCCTAATTTATGTTACAGTACCATGTTGTCTTATAGGTAGTTCTTGACTTATAACTACAACTGGGTTCAGAATTGTGATTGCTAAGCAATATGGTGATAAGACAAGATCTCACATGACTATCACTTAGCGACTATAATTCCAGCAGTCCTAGTTACCATCTTTAACTGAGAATTGTGGGTCATGGGAATACTTATCCCAATCCAAGCCATACCATACACATGATCAGCAGCGAGAGCAAGATGGTGAAGGTCAGCCTGGGCGATTAGAGCACAGGGTGGCAGAGGGCCAAAAGGGCATAGGTGGGGGAGAGATACGCTGGTGGGGAAAATTGAAGCATCCCTGAGGTCATAAGTATGGGAACTGCCCAGGGGTGAAATGTAAATTTGTTACTACCAGTTCTGTGGGCATGGCTTGGTGTGTGTGGGGTAATGTGACTGGGTGGACGTGGCCAACTTTTTAAAAATTTTATTTTTAAAACCATTTTTTCTACAACCTTGTCAGCTGAAGAGGTTGTAAAAAAATGCTTTTAAAAGCCTCTGACGATCCCAGCTGAGTTGCCTGATCGGCAGAGTCTTTTTTTTCTTTTAAAAGCATTTTTTTTACAACCTCTCAAAGAGGTTGTAAAAAAAATGCTTTTAAAAGCCTCTGATGATCCCAGCTGAGCCGTGCAATTATCAGAGGCTTTTTTTTAAAACTTTTAAAAGCACTTTTTTGGCTGAAGAGGTTGTAGAAAAAATGCGTTTAAAAATAATAAAATGATGATTGCGCGGCTTAGCTGGACAAGGAGGGGGGCAGGGATTTTTGCTACCGGTTCTCCGAACCACCCGCCACCATCGCTACCGGATTGGGTGATCTGGTCTGAACCGGGACCATTTCACCCCTGGAACTGCCAAGCATCTGAGTTTATAACTCATGACAGCAAGGGTACTGGAACATTAATACTGAAACAGTATTTTCTCCATTGTGATGCGTGACCATGGAAACCCCTCTCTAGAGAAGTTTTATTGATTTATTGTGTTTGGTACTTTGCAATTTGTTTGAATTAAACAAGTTTTAATATTTAATAAGATACAAAGTAGGGAAATACGTTTTGATATTATTTTCTTATCATTAAGTAATTTTTTTTCCCTTTTTCCTAGAGATTAATTAAGGTTATTATATTATTACTATATTACAATGCAATTGTTATTCATAATTGTGTAAATTCCACATTGATATACATAGTTCATGTCTATTATATTTACAGATTACCAGAGAGCAGAATTGTTACATTTATGTTGATGGAAAAGATGAAACTAATTCCAACTGGATGAGGTAAAAATCTTTGATAAAATTAAAGAGATTTTTGTATTTTTAAATGGAGCTGTGTATGCCCATGGTCACCTAGTGTTAGATCAGGCGCTGGATACAGAAGACGCGAACAGCGAGAGGTCCATTCAGCACTTTATTAGATAGAGCAGAACTGCCGGCTGTGCTTCCGAGCCCTCCTTATATACAGCTCGGGCAAGCCAGCCGGCCAATGACAGGGATTTAAATCTCCCGCCGGTGGATTAGCCAATCCCCGGCGGATGCCCATATATGGACACAATACCTAGCACTTTCCCAGAACCATTCCGTCTACTTCCCTCCCTCGCCACCCTGCAAAGCTGGAAAGGTTGGAGAACTATCTAAGCTAAATTACTTGATTTTAATACCATGCAATACAGCTGTACTGTACCATATCAACTTTGTGAATATAAGGATGTTTCATTTATCTAAATGAAATTCTAGGTGTTAGTTTTATAAGTCACAGTTGTATAAGTTTGAATTGTAAGAAACAAAATATTTTGCAAGGCATACTTGGTATAATTATATAGAGAGAGAGATAAGTCAAAACTAGAACAGTGTATTTCTGCCCACTCAGCTATACTTGCAGTATAATATATATAGTAATTTTATTATAATAGAGGAATGTTGTACAATGAAATTGTTTCCAATATCTTTGATAAGTGCAATGTCACGATCATCAAGCTTTCAGTGTGACAAACCATGATATTTTGCACATAGGAAATTACTTGCTTAAAATGGACTAATATAATGATTAATAATAGAGGTAGATCAACACATAGATAAATTGAATTATAGTGATATCAGAAAATAAGGATAAATATTGAACAAAAGTTTGAAGAAATGTTCAGTTGGTACAATCAGGATGTCAATAGCTTCCAAAATGTACTGGAATTTTAATACCTCTGCCCACAAGTTTTATTGTTGTTTTTTTAATAGGAACAGTTTGATATAAATATAAATGGTGAATATATTTCACTTCCCATGTATGTGAAACCTTTTCTCTATTTACAAACAAGTGATCTTTACCTGAGAAAGTACATAACTGGAAAAAATTATCACACAACCTTTCTAATGTAGCTTCCTCTGGTCTTTCTCTAGCTGAAAAGAACAGCTGAATAACAGCTATTTGTTATAGCAATGGCTAAATAATACAAAATATTAATATTTCATATATTTTGTATTGTCTTCATTATTTTATTTATGAATATAAATAGATTCATTTATTTTAAAACTTTTAAAACTATTTCTCCTTCATTTTGGCCATCCCCCAGATTATTCTACATTTGCTGGGGATAATTTTTAAATAAGTGTACAAATAATCATCCCTTCATGATCTGAGAAGTTCCTCAAAACTTCTTGGTTTCAGTTTTGTTTAAATTATCCTAAATTCAAACACAAGTCTATGCTATTATCAAGTTTTTAATTGGAGTTGGGGGTTTTCTGGAACGCTGACATGTACAGGACAAAATTTAGAAGCAGGTTGTTACTTTCCAGATTTGGGAATATTAGAACTGGTCTCAAAAATACCTCTTTGCTCAATAGATTTTGTCCAGAGACCAGAATTGCTATAACACTGAACATGCTACTGTCTCACTGATATATTTTGCTCTGCAAGGACAAAAATTAAAAATACAATTTTTGACAAAAAGACTGATAGTAATATTCTAGCACACTTGTATGTATTTATGCATGTATGTATTTGATTTATATACTACCTTTCATTTAGTATCCCAAGGTGACTTCATACGGGTAGTCCTCGTCTTATGACCACAATTGAGCCCAAAATTTATGTTGCTAAGTGAGAAATTTATTGAGTTTTGCCCCATTTTATGACTTTCCTTGCCATATTTGTTAAGTGAATCACTGCAATTGTTAAGTTAGTAACCCGATTGTTAAGTGAAATCTGGCTTCCCCATTGACTTTGCTTGTCAGAAGATTTTAAAAAGTGTTCACATGATTTTGGGACACTGCAACCGTTATAAATGTGAACCAGTTGTCAAGCATCCAAATGTAAATCATATGACCATGGAGATGTGGCAACGGTTGTAAATGTGAAAAATGGTTGTAAGTCACTTTTTTCAGTGCTGTTGTATCTTTGAATGGTCACTAAATGAACTGCTGTAAGTCAAGGACTACCTATATTTTCCCCACTACAATAATATTGTGAGGTAGGTTGGACTGAGAGAGATGACTGGCCCAGATCTAACTAATTTCCTGGTTTCTTTGATAACAACTTTTCCTTTTAACATCAGTCACCCTTTTAAAAATAGGTATGTTAACTGTGCCAGGAATGAAGAAGAACAAAATCTTGTTGCTTTCCAGTATCATGGGGAAATATACTATAGAACATGTAAAGAAATTCAACCTCATTCTGAGCTTTTGGTTTGGTATGGAGAAGAGTATGGAAAAGAACTTGGCATCAAATGGGAATCTAAATGGAAATCGCTAAACGGTATAATGCTAGAAGATTTGTTGCTTAAATTAATAATGATAGCTTACTAAGCCAAACTTAGTATCTAAGGAACTATCTAATTTTTCCACGGGTCTGGTAAAGGTAAAGGTTCACCTTGCATATACATGCTAGTCGTTCCCAACTCTAGGGGGTAGTGCTCATCTCGGTTTCTAAGCCGAAGAGCCAGCACTGTCTGATGACAATTCTGTGGTCATGTGGCGGGCATGACTATATGCCGAAGGTGCATGGAACGCTGTTATCTTCCCACCAAAGGTGGTCCTTATTTTTCTACTTGCATTTTTTACGTGCTTTCAAATTGATAGGTTGGTAGAAGTTGGGACAAGTAACAGGAGCTCACCCTATTACACAGAGCTAGGGATTTGAACCGTCGAATTGCTGACCTTTCTGATTGACAAGCTCAGCATCTTAGTCACTGAGCCACCGTGTCCTTTAGTGCCTAGTAATTTAAGACCCTAGGCCAAAATATTGTAAAAAAAAACACACCCAGCTTTACAAATGAAATTGCAGCTCTACACCATAAGATGTCTAGGAACAATTTAACTTAGTCAGTGTCTGTTGACACAACTGATGTTTTGACATGGTGTTAGTGTGACTTCCAGAATTTTGCCAGTTCTTATTCCACTTTTAAGTAGCATTTTATTTGAAGGATGAGAGATAATTTGTACTTGTACTATTACTGTATAATAACAACATGGTTATAGCTATTACATAAAAATTTGGCATTGGTTACATTCATATGAATATTGATCCATGGCTCATATTTTTCCTGCAGTAAGAGTTATTTTTAATGGATGATAGAATAAAAAATCTTTAGAAATCCTGCCCTTGTTTTCCTCTCAAACACAAGTCTTGAATGCTATTTTAATAATGATAGGAGGAGAAATCATGGAGACGTCTTTGGACAGTGCTGGCTCTTCTGCTTTGAAACGGAGATGAGCACCGCCCCCTAGAGTTGGGAACGACTAGCACATATGTGCGAGGGGAACCTTTTCCTTTTACCTTTTAGGAGGAGAAATACATGTTACATTTGTTTGGCCCTATACACTACCAGTTTTTGTGAATTCTTTTTTACTATAAGTATATTGTTTCCATATTTTCTGACTTAATCAGATTTGACCGCTATGCTGTTAGATATGTTGGTTCATCAACAGAATAAAAACTAAATAATATTTGAGGTTACAAGTAGGAATGCTTTTTTAATGCCTTTTTAATATTTTCCATGTAGAAAATAAAACCTAATCAGAAGAAATTCTTGTTCACAATAGGTTATATGTTGACAGAGATATATTAATACATATATATTTAATGTAGAATAATCTTCATATTATTCTACACTTGCCTTGCAAGTTCAAATTGTTCAGTCCAGTTTATCATATTCTGTTGAGCTCAAATATAGTTTAACATCTTGTGTAAAACCTTCAAAGAAAGAAGTTATGCCTTGAAAGAATTAAAATTAAATTATTAACAATTAATAATTACCTTTATTTTTAAATCCCATTTTTATACTGCATGGGTAATTGCAAATTATCTATATACCGGTAATAAGCATTGATACAATAAGAATTGTGAACTCTTTAATGTGGAAGAAAAGTTATAAACTCCAAAGCCTACTTTTTCATTGCTGGGCTATAAAAAAGTAAGAAAATATAAATCATAGCAGGTTCCTCATATAAATAGTCCTTTTTTGCCAATAATTTTGTTTTTTCTTTGTAAATAGTTCACAAACAGAATTCATACTTGGTGAAAAAGCAACAAATAGTTTGCCATCAGTGTCCCAGTTGTGAGACAGCATTTACTTGCAAAGATTATCTCACCCGCCATATGAAATGGAAACATTCTGGATTTATAATACTTGCTGAAGAACCAGAAAAAATACCAACAGAAAAATCATTACCCAGAATAAGAAGTTATACTTCCTACCAAGTTATGGTGCAATATAGAATACTAAGCAACATGAACAAAGGTAAAGATGATGAAATGCTTTTTTTGAAAGACAGAAATGAAGAAGCAGAGAATAAATATCATAAAAACAATGAAAAAAAACATTTTCAGCTGGTTACTCACAATCAGATACATAGAGGAAAGCCATATTTATATAAAGAACATGTAAAAAAGGTTGATGGATCATTTCTATGTCTGATCAGACAGAAGGGGAGGCATATAGGGAAAAGGTTTTATTCATGCAGAAAATATGGGCTAGGTTTAAGCCAATCACCAGGACTATCCACTTGGAAGCAAACACATGTAAGAGAGGAGCCATACTCATGTAGAGTGTGTGGGAAAAGCTTTAGCCAATCAGCAAACCTGAGCACTCACATGCGGACGCACACAGGAGAGAGGCCGTATTCATGTAGGGAGTGTAGGAAAAGCTTCACTGTCTCATCAGCACTGACCACTCACATGCGGACGCACGAGAGGCCGTATTCATGTAGGGAGTGTGGGAAAAGCTTTAGCCGATCATCACACTTGGCCACTCACATGCGGACGCACACAGGAGAGAGGCCATATTCATGTAGGGAGTGTGGGAAAAGCTTCACTG
>JANHZT010001793.1:47147-57699 GCA_032468215.1 Stegonotus admiraltiensis | reverse complement strand
CCTGAACACTCATATGCGGACGCACACAGGAGAGAGGCCCTATTCATGTAGGGAGTGTGGGAAAAGCTTTAGCCAATCGGCAAACCTGAACACTCATATGCGGACGCACACAGGAGAGAGGCCCTATTCATGTAGGGAGTGTAGGAAAAGCATCACTGACTCATCACACTTGGCCACTCACATGCGGACACACACAGGAGAGAGGCCGTATTCATGTAGGGAGTGTGGGAAAAGCTTTAGCCGATCAGCAAACCTGAACACTCACATGCGGACGCACACAGGAGAGAGGCCATATTCATGAAGGAGTGTGGGAAAAGCTTCAGTATCTCATCAGTAATGCTCCAAGTGGAGCCCAGTACTCATCAAGCTTGACATAGATCAACTGTTTAGTAGTGTTGCTAAATATATAAACATAAATTTTGAAGTATTTTTGATATGAGTAACATATCTTCAGTAAAGAATATATCAAATCCATAGATTTTGAATAAAAAAAATAAAATTTATGAAAAACTTATTAAGAAAAGGGGAAATTTAAGATATGGTTGTATTACCATAGGATTACAACAGGGGATTGATTAAAATAGTCAATTGTTGAAGAGTTATCCCATGAAAATTGTTGGCACCCACTAAAGCCAAAACCCATTGTCTTTGGAATTTATCCCACCTCCACTGTTTGCTCTGTAAAAAAAACAAGGTAAAGGCCTTCTTGTATCCACAAGTCTGCAGTATAAATAAAACTATATTTTCTCTTAAAGAATGGGAAAGTATTAAAATGGCAAATAAACTGAGGATAAAATGCAGTGGTTATTTGTCATCATCATTCCACCTTTTCCTTTTAATTATTTTTCTTTTTGCAGATGTCATAAGAATTAATGTTCTACCAGGGAGAACTGTTGCTGACATCCTAGACTTCTTATATCTTATTTCTTCATATAAACATCACAAATATTATTATCCATTTCTGTTTTTGCAGGGAAATGAGACATTTATTTTATTAGGTTTATATTTTAAAAAATGCTATATGCAGCTACTCCAAATATTGGATATGTGATGACATTTTTCTTTGTTTCTTTAGTGAGAACATACACACTACCAATTAGCACCATCCACAATAAGGCTTTTCTACAAATATGAGATAATTTTTAAATGTTCAATTCAGAGGAAAAAATGTTAATTTGAAATGAATGTAAATATGGCTTACAGATGTGCTTCTTTTTACTCAAATTGAGTGGTTGAAAGCAAGCATAAAGAATTAATGGATTGTAAATGTCACCATGGGTAATGTTTAACCATTGCTTATGTTTCAGAATCTCAGAGAGATACTTCTTTTTAAAATAATGGCAATCAGGAATCAGAAATACAAAATAGCATATAATCCAAGTATTTTCTTGTTTGGAAAATCAGAGAATATGTTTTTGTTTATTTCATTAATGATATTCCATTCAAACCAAATTTTAGAGCTCACTTCTCTACTCAAGGTTAAATTTATACAGTTATTATTATCTAAGAATAGGAAAATACAGAATTACTATCACATATATACACATTATCAGCAAGAGATACCAATAATTTTTTTAAAAATAACCATTTTCAATAAACGAGAAAATGACAATCAGGCATTTTTAATTCATGGTTTCTCTGGTTTCTCTAGCTGTAAATCAATCACTTTGACATTGCCTATGTCTTGGTAGGTAGCTTGTAAACCCCTGGAGATGTCTTCATACATTGAGCAATCATCCAAATTCAGTCCCTAAAAGGAAAAGACAAAGTGTTTGTTATTCTGAAAGTCATGTACTGAGGAAGTTAAGGCTAAAATTCTAAGTGACTTTGTATTACTTCGCATGGACTGCAAATACAGTACATACAATAAAAGAAATTAATATCTTTCCAATTGGAAAAATGCCTTCCATTAATGAATATCAGGTTCCCTCTTGTGCCCCCCTCCCTCTCTAGCACCATCATAGCTACACTATCTATGTATTCTTGCACTGTAATTTGGAGTACTGTAAATGATAGTAGAATAGGTCTCCTAACTGGAATCTGTTTTCATTGTTATATATCCCATTATTTCATCTCCCTTGCTTCTGCAATATGCCAATGAATCATTCCATTGACTTACTTCATACAGATTCTCCTCTTCACAAGCTTTCTTCTTGGCCTGCAAGAGGCGCTCATTTTCCCATCTCTTCTGCAAACAAGACAAGAAGAGGCTAGGATTCAGGACAAAAATCAACTAATAGTTCTATATTTAACTTCAGCTTTGGTGAAATTAGTATAAAAATGTTTTAGTACTGTACTTATGTATTGTACTACTTATGTATTGTACTACTATACACAAATAAAAACATAGTCAATAGAAGATGCTTAAGGGCAAACTAAGTGCCTTACTCCCATGATTTCTATTAGATGGGCAAGTTCTGAATCCATTTAATCGGGGACTGTCATCAACCCAGTTTGCCCTCCCCCCCAATCTAGAAAAACATACTGCCCTAGATTAAATTCTGAAACATACTGCTCATGTTTCAGAAAGCCTCAAAGACCAGCTTCTGCCCAGCCATGGGGGTCAGGAGAGCAATAGATCCCACATATTTTGTATGGCTTCTGCAGCCATATGAATTTTATGCCTATATAGATATATTATTTTTGAACCTTTGTTAGCTTCCCACAATAATAGCAAATAGGAAGGTATATAAAACAATTTAAGTAAGTAAAATCAACCAAGAAAAACTATTAATGTGTAGGTAATAAACCACAACAGATGTTTGAATAAGCCTTGTCACATAGCTGAGTAAATTGAACTGCCATATAATGAAGAGCTTGGATGCACAGCTTCATGTTGGACCATAAACTGGAAGAATTATTTTAAAACCCATTTTATTCAATATTTACTATAATAGGATTTATGCTATTGTGGAGCTGATCTAAGCATACCGTTGATAGGTCCACTGATTTTCATATGAAAATGGGTATGTAACAACAAATATTTGACAGTTAATAGGTCATGGATTTAAGACACAGGATGCAGCTTGTTTGTTTATACTAACAGTCTGGGCCTAATTTTTCATCCCCGTGATGAAAAACTGAGACACATTTGATGCTTTGCATTAAATGATGGGAAAAAAATAGATATATGCGATACTGTAGGAATATTCTACTAAAAGCAGGCATCAACAGAATTTTATTTTGAGAAACCAGCTATACATTCCTCCTAATGTATATAGCTAACAACTATAGGTGACATTCTGTGTTAGATATAGTATCTAACGGTTACTTAGATTACTGCCAATTGGATCTGATACAATGCCCGTATTGTGAAAAAAATGTTGAAAAGAAATTTAAAATATAGTTCCAAGAATAATAATCTCCTAATGATACTTTTGAAACCAGTTGATCTTTCCATTACTGTAAATTGCCTGCTAATGCCTCTGCAAGGAAGCAGAACATTCTTTAACATGGTGATCAAAAGCAGAACAAGATCTGGTGACTGGAAACTATGCACAAACAGATTCAGAATGGGTCATACTATAGATGCATGTACGGAAATGATATGTGAAGGGAAAAAACAGCTCACCTTGAAGAGCAGAAAAAGGCCAGGACCAATGGCACAGATAAGCAGAAGGAATCCCTCCACAGTGATAATCTTGTTTTTAATTGATTCACTCATATTCAAGAAGGAGACGGGGCGAGGTCCTAGAACACAGCCAGAAATGGACAATTGGTTTGGAACCTCATAACATTCCTGGTCTTCCTATTTACCATCCACTTGGAATTCTCTTTTTCAGAATTATCTATGCTGCCAACTCATCTTGATGCAAATCACAGCTATATCTTAATTCCCAGGGGTCCTTTTGTCAAATAGCAATTTTTGCAAAACGGCAAACACATTGACAAAAAAAGACTGACACAGATCAATTTTAAATCCCACAGTTGGATTTGCATGACATTCTTACCTTCCCTAGCTTTAATCCTGGTTAATGGTGGGTGACTTATTTAGTGTAATTACTGGCCATTTAGTAACTGCTGGGTTTATTTTTTTGTACAAACCCAGAATGTGGGTTAGTTCAGTAATTGGTTAAAGCACATTAGTTAAACATAGCCAGCTTATGGGCATTATTTTCTTGCACAGACTCCGTTTTATTGAGCAGATGTTTATATGCATTGATGTATGTACGGTGTTTAAATCTCATATATTTCCCAACCAACTAACCAATCCAACCAGGCAGCGTTATCTAACTCAAATACCCATGGTACCAATTAGACTTATATTGGTCCTGTTGATGTGTTTTATGCACTTAAATGCATAAGTGCGTAGAAGAGTGTAGATGACACTCAATGTCCTGAATGAAACCTTTGCTTGCTCAGTTTGGAGTTCTATGCCAAACCAGCTGTCTGGATTTCTCCTATGTAGACGTCTCTTCCTCCAAAAGGTTTTGCAGACACCTCCTGACTGTTTCAAAACTTCAGCTTAACTTGTGTGGGCTGGAGAAGCATCATATCACAGACAAACAACAATTTCAAAAAGGAAATGAAAGTTCCAATTCAAAGTGTATTGTGATGGAGCATATTAAAAAAATGAAGAAGACTGAGATACTGTAATTTTGAGCCAGACAAAAGGACAAAACAGCTATGTTGGGATCTGAATCTTGTGGAAGAGCATGCAGTAAAAAAGGAACCCTCGCTATCTAGAACTCACCCCAATTCCCGTTCTCTGAATTATTACATTAGTTACTATTTAATTTAATTTAATTTGTCTCATTTCTATGCCGCCCAACTCCCAAGGGACTCTGGGCGGCTTACAGCAAAAATACTATTATTTCACAAATCTCCGTTTTTGTAAAAATTTAGTTCTAGAGACGTATAGATATCTTTATCTACAATAAATCTTTATCTACTATATTTTGAGGCTGAAATACAAGATGAGGAAGTGGCTACTTAACCCTTTGCTTCCAGTAGTAATGAATAACTAGTAGTCTATTATTTCACCATATGCCATATTCTAATTATTCTATAAATGAAACCAGAAAGACATAAGATACCTTGTGTTTTCCTGCCAAGTGATGAGGAATTTTATGAGGAAATCAGAAGCACGGATATTATTCGCTGGTTTTAAATATTTGGCAAGTCAACAGCATTGATCCAGTGTTTCTTTCATGCCCACAATAGAAAGTTATACAATAGTTAACAATCATCTGTATTTAAACTGCAATAATTTACATAAGGGAAGAATTTTTACACTCATACACCTTCAGAGAATAGTATGGTTTCTCTTCCCAACCCTATTTTCCTACAGGATTTCTTGTTTCAGTAGATGAAATCCTCCATTTGCATTATCTCAATCAGCTTTGGAACTTTTATATCAACCGCTACTAACTTGCTTATTAATTGTATTTTAGCTCTATGCTTCCAAAGGCTGTTTGTATATTTCTCCACTGAAGATTCTTTTTCCGAAAAATAGAATAATGGAAGATGTCTTTGCAACTAACTCAACGTCTATCAAGATAATCTCAGAGCTAAAATACTGTAACGCTGTGTGTTTGTATGTATGTGTGTATGAATGTGTGAGTGTGTGCATGCACGCTACTCTCACTCAATTCAGTAGGTGACTGAGCCAGTCATTCTCTCTTAAGCCAGTGTGTCTCACAGACTTTTTAAAAAAAAACAAATAAAAACACTAAATCTAAAAGCACCCTGTACACTTCATAAACCTCCTGAGTTTATTTACACTTTATAACCTGGAGGATGGAATTGCCTTGAACTCTTAGAGGAGGAAAGGCATTATCTAAATGTAACGAACCTCAGACTTCCTCAATACCATTGGTTAACCCAGGGTTCCCCAACCCCCAGTCCATGGATCGACACTGGTCTGTGAATGCCAGAAACCAGGCAGCACAAACAAATGAAGCCCCATGTGTGGGATGCAGGCAGCACATGAAACCATGCCCCTTCTGGTCCATGGAAAAAACTGTCTCCATGGAACCAGTCCCTGGTGCCCAAAAGGTTGGGGGGGACACAGGGCCAACCTGTATCTGGTTTTTTATGTTGAGGTCTAAGCTAGCTCTCTAAAAAACTCTATAACGCTGAGAAAGGGGGAAGGAAAATAAAAATAGAATGGAACGACTAGTAGCAAGCGGTACATACTTGATTATAAGGGCATTTAGCACCCCATTGGAAGACCTGAAGGGCCAGGTTAGGGATAGACCATCCTGGACATGTTCCATATCGGTGTGTGTGTGTGTGTGTGTGTGTGTGTGTGTGAAACTCAAGGCCCGTGGGCTGGATCCGACCCATGGGGCACTTAGATCCAGCCCGCAGACTCCATCTGGAAATAGCAAAGGATTAGCCTGTGGTGCTAGTAAAAATGGGGTGTGGGGGGGTCGTGGGCATCCCCTGTGTGGCCCATTTTCAGCCTGAATGGCGTCCTGCAGACCCCTGGATGTCTGTGGACTCCCGTGCCCCATTTTGGCCAGCAGGGTGATGCAGGAGAGTGCCTGTCTCATCCCCTCCCCACCCCCCGGCCGGCCCGCAGAAGACAACTACTGTACAATGCTGATCCAGCCCTCCAAGAAATCCAGTTTGACACCCCTTTTCTATATGATCATTAAGAGTCAATGCTGACTCAATCAATCACTCATAATGTAGGCTAGAGATCTGGACATCATTCGTACCTCTGCCCTCCGTTTGCAAAAGTTAACCGTTCAACCCTCAGTAGTATAAGCTTTATACTCACTCCTGACCCACAGAAACGTTCCACAGGATTGCCCATGACCACTGGAAGCAACCACAAAGCAGTAGTACATGCCGGTGTCGTTCTTTTGGGCTGAAAGAAAGGAGAGCTTTGACCAGCCCTGAAGGACGTTTGCAGAGATCATGCGGTTTCCGGTATTGGAGACGTCAAAGTTGCTGCTACAATTTGGGGAGCAAGATTTTTTCCAGAAAACCAATGATTCCGGCGGGGCCTTAAACTGACACTCCAGGGTGGCAGAATTCCCTTCCAAAATGATTCGAGAGGTATCTACGGGTTTCACGTCGATGGGCAGTGGGGAACGCTGTTGCATCACCTGTTTGGAATTCTGACAGGTGGAATCCGTTGGTGTAGTCTTGGTCGTTACAACGTATTCTTTGGGGCTTGCAGGGGTTTGACCTGTGCTATTGGCTTCCTTTGTTGTTGGAATGATTTCAGTGGTATCAACTGGGTTGTCACAAATGCAACCTGCAAATAGGAGAAGGGGGAAAAATTAATCAAATATATGCAGCCGCCCATCTCATCAAAGGCGACTCTGGGCATGAAAATATGGAAACAGTGATTATAAATATAAAAACCATCGTAATCAATATCCTAAGATCCCAATATACAAACTATAAGTGAAGGGAGAATAAAAAAATACCAACAATGGGCTCTCTAAACAAGTTTCTGATTCCATAGAAGCCCCAGTCCTGATTACATAAAAATGTTGGTGTATAAAACATAAAATAATGAGATTTACATTATCTCTGCCTAGATTAAGGATTGTTTTAATTTTTTTAGTTTTATGGTCATTGCACCTCGTACAATGAAATTAAATGCCATCTTCAGTGTACATTATACATAAAAAAATAAGACAAAACACACATCCTTCATATTCTATACAATTGAGTTGAAAACTTCTGATATTGTATTAACATTGCATATACAGTAGAATTCAATATAGTTACTGTTCTCGGATAGAAGCTGTTTTTCAGCCTATTTGTCCTTGTTTTTATTATCCTGTACCGTCTGCCAAATGGTAATAGTTCAAAAAAAAAGGGCACCCAGGATGAGATGGATCTTTAAGAATGTTTTGAACTTTCTTCAAAAGTTTATCTCTGCTGGGTCCCAGTCCTGATTACATAAAAATATTGATGTACAAAACATGAAACAATGAGAAGGATTGTTTGAACATACATGGGAATATAATACTTTCATGAATGAAGGCAAATATATGTGTTTCAGAATAATGTTGCAGGATCCAATCTGGATTGGGACCAGAGGTTTAGTCTTCCAGGCTTTTGAATTCATGCCAGAGCCCATCCTCATGGAACGTCTCTCAGTGACCGACCCAGACTGGATCCTGCAACATATTACTTTGTTCCTGGGAGAGTGACTGTTGGATTCACTGGGTGAAATGGACTAATTCTAACTTAACTATATACTGTATGCAATTTCATGTATTAAATAATGATTAGTTACAAAAATTGGCTGACTTCTCATGCGCTTAGCCCTAGTTTCTTGAATCAAATACAGTTGGCTGTGTTTTACCCAATACAGTAAAGCACAAACTAACGTTTACAAACCTTATATAAACAGAGGCATGGAATCAAAAACATGTGATGCATTAGTACCGCTTTATAAATCCTTAGTAAGACCACACCTGGAATACTGCACCCAGTTTTGGTCATCACATTTCAAAAATGATGCTGAGGCTTTAGAAAAAGTTCAGAGAAGAGCAACTAAGACGATTAAACTAGGCCTGGAGACAAAAACATATGAAGAACGGTTGCAGGATTTGGGTATGAGTCTAGAGAAAAAGAAGGATTAGGGGTGACATGATAGCAGTATTTCAGGGGCTGCCGGAAAGAAGTGGGGCTCAACTTATTTCCAAAGCACCAGAAGGCAGGACAAAAAACAATGGAAGAAAACTAATCAAGGAGAGAAGCAACCTGGAATTAAGGAGAAACTTCCAACCGTGAGGACAATTAACGCATGGAACAAGTTGCCTTCAGGTGTTATGGGTGCTTCATCACTGGAGGCTTTTAAGAAGAGACTGGACAGCCAACTGTCTGAAATGGTATAGGGTCTCCTGCTTGACCAGGGGGTTGGACTAGAAGACCTCCAAGGTCCCTTCCAATCAGACCTATTCTGATTGAACCATTTGGTCAATTCACCCAACACACCGACTTGTAGGACAATGAAGTACAACAACGTACTTTTTATGGTAGCTGGATGCTTGGTGGAAATTCAGTAGGGCGAACCAGAGGAAATTCCTTTGAATATTTGTATGTCGGGGTTGAGAAATAAGGCTTGCACAAAAATGGAGGCAAAAGGGTCATTATTTCCCAATACGTCTTGCAATCTTTCCAATAACTAACCCTCCCCAGAGGCGCCTTCCCTGCTGGTAAAGCCACTGAACCACATCTCCATGACAGAATGCCGCCCCTCATCGCGTCCCCAAGAGGCTGCTGGTGGTTTTAGTTCCCTTTTCCTGCCCCTGTTGACAGGAAACAGAAAAGGACCACTTGTTATAAGGCGGAAAGTTTATGGCCCACCCTTGCAGGTATGCAGAAGTCTTGCAGAGTCAGCTGGAACCAGATTCGAGAAGCTTTCAGAGGAACTACCGGTATATCTCTATAACGTTTGTCCCAAAAGTGCTTTTTCAAAAGCATTTTTTCGGAAGCTTCTTGGATGAGAAGTGAAACATCTTCAAAGACCTTGGAGGTCATCTAGTCCAACCCCCTGCTCACACAGGAGACCTGCACTAGGGATTCGAACCGCCAAAGTGCCGACCTTTCTGATTGACAAGCTGAGCCACCTTTGGGACAACCATAACCTGGGTGACTGAGAATCTCCCTAGACATCTAAAAAGTTAGGGCTATGGAGAAGTAGAGAGATGGCCTTGAAAAAGGAATTCAGCAACCGTTATCTAACCCCCAGTTTTGCCTGAATAGACAGGACAGGGTGAGGAAGAAACTCAAGATTGTTCTGGCTTGGTTTTCTTTAGTATAAGCAAGGAAAGAAAGAACATCTCTGCAGGCTTTCAAGATTTTTATTACACCCTCTGGCAATAGAATACTAATGGTTCATGCAGTATCTTTGCCAGATTTTGCCTATCTTGGGGGACTGACAGGACTTTAGTGAACATTAATGAATTAGATTTTTAACCCGCCATTATTACTCAATAAATAATTCAAGGCAGCCCAACATACTTAATCCTCCTTCCTCCTCCTATTTTTCCCACCACAATAAACCTGGGTTCCATTGAAAGAGGGACTCAATCATTGAGTTCCATTGAAAGAGAGTCACTCAATCAACTTTCATGCCTAAGGCAGGACTAGAATTCACCATCTCCCGGAGATTGGCCCAAAGTCATCCATCCGGGTTTCATGCCTAAGATGGAACTAGAACTCACTGTCTCCTGGTTTCTGGACTAGCATCTTATCCACTATACCAAACTGGCTCTATTGCTTTAGAGCAGTGTTTTTCAACTTCAACAACTTCAAGATGGGTGGACTTCAATTCCCAGAATTCCCTAGCCAGCAATGCTGGCTGGAGAATTCTGAGATTTGAAGACCACACATCTTAAAGTCGCAGAAGACTGCTTTAGAGAAAGTCTTAAGAAAAGAGACTATGGACTATCTATGGAAATACCTGAAAGTAAGTCTCATTAAAGCAATGGAATGACTGAGTCAATATGCAGAAGGCTGCATTATAAGATTATACGCAGTGGTGGGGTTCTTACCTTCAAAGCACTCCATGGCTTAGGGCCTGGGTACTTACAAGACCACCTTCTGCAACCAATAACCTCCCACCAGCCATTAC
>JANHZT010001792.1:463533-479099 GCA_032468215.1 Stegonotus admiraltiensis | reverse complement strand
AATTTAAGAGAAACAGGGAGGGAGGGAGGGAGGGAGGGAGGGAGAGAGAGACTCTAAAATATGCTTTCTACAAACTGGTGCCCTCCAGGTGTGTTGGACTACAACTTCTATCAATTGTTGCCAGCAAAGCCATACAGAAGTTACCCGTGATAACTTCAAGCTGCTTTATATTAAGTCCTTGACTCCACAGGCTGAACTGAACTTGGTTGTGGTTTGAGCACTGTATCATTAATCATTCTAAATGCTGTTACTGGCCAGAATATCATGGATTATTTTCCATCTGACAGAGAGGGAGATTCTTCTGAGGCCTTAATCTTACTATAGGATGCTGACATTGAAAGAGACACCACCACAGAGCTTGTGGTATTCTTGGTTTTCAGTTTAAAGGCTGTGAAACAATATGGGGTGGCGACAAGAGTGCAAATAGTATGAACCTCGATGCAGATTTGGCCAATTATAAGAGTGCTGCACATAAGAGATTGAATTTGTGAGCCTCCCTATCCCTGCCAAATCTTATTTCCCTTGTTCTGCAGAATCCTGAATGCCTTCTTGTTAGTTCTGTCTCATTCAGTTGGAAGGAGAAGTCTTAGTTACTAGTAGTGACAAATTTGCTTAGAACAGCAGTCATTCATAGCAGCATGGATCTCGGTGAAGCAATTGTGACAATATCAGGGGAGGTGTCCTGAGAAAGCCAAGTCAGATTTCTCAGGGTGATTCTGACAGGCAGGCAGGCCTCTTGAATCAGGCTAGCTTACCATGAGGAGTCTTGACTGTTGATTAAGCATAGACATCTTTCCTGTCCCCACCTCTGTAGGCTTGGAAATCTATGATAGCTATTTTTCAGTGACTAATATTTCATTTTAAGACAGAGTGTTTCTTAAAGTGGCTAATCATTCTCAGACCAAAACAATACTGGCAATTCTGCTAGATGACATTAAGAGAGAAACAGGGACAGTAAGAAATTGTCCCTCTCATCCGTCATTGGCTTTTGATGACATTAGCCATCACCACAGCATCATGCTGAATGAACTTTCTGAAACTGAGGAAGTTCTAAGGCCAAAGTTTCAGCAACTCTGTTCCGACTGTACGGCTGTTTCTGGAGGCTTGCACTGAAATATTTTTGCTTGGCTGTTGGATTGAGGATGCTGTCTTCCATATTTAATCAGTGGGTGAAATTGTCTGAGGTTTCAAAATTGGTAGCATCAGTAAGTACCTATTTTTCTTGATCCCAGAATTTAGGCAGAATGATACAGCTGCTATAGTATACTCTAAGTAGAGCAGTAAATTGAGTAGGAGTATAACTCACTATATATATGAGTATACAGTATACAAATGGATATTCTGCAGCTCTTTGGTTTCAGTGTCAGTTATTTGGAAAAATAACTTTCACTGGGTGGGTTGTGTTCTTTCTGATGAAGCAGGTGTATATTTTGGAAAAAGTCCTAGATTTACTATCTGTATATTAAAGGTTCAGTTAATGTCACGGTCTGCTACAATATATACCATGTCTCAAACATTGTTCTAACTGGATAGGTTCCCTCCCCTGAAGTTTTGCTATGCTGCCTCATTGTGGTGGTGGTGATGGGATATTCTGGGATGGATGAACAAAGAATGCCAGACATGTGTGCCAATAATATTTATATTCATAGAAAGATCAACCAAGATGTGAAGGTCTTCCCAACTTCTCAACTGAAGCAAGTAGGCATCCATATTCGGTAGCAAAAATACAGGAAGATGTTGGAGGTGGATGATCATGTTAATGACAATGGGAAAGACATCAAGTAATAATGCATGGGAGAAGGTAATGGGAAAGACACACATGTACTTTTACCAAGAACACCACATGGATAGAAAATATGAAATGATGATAAAGTTCCAGGTAATGGGCCCCTCAGGTTGGATGGCACTCAGCTGGCTAATACAGAAGAGGGGAGGATCTAACGATATTTGTGACATGGCTAAATTAAAGCCTTTAGGATATTTAGTTGCCATACAGGAAAAGCTGCAAATGTGGATTGTAAGAAATATGAACATGGGAAAACTCAACACAGTGAAGGATGAAATGAAATGACAACAAATTGACATCTTGGGCATTAGCAATCCGAGATGGACTGGGATGGAACACTTCCAGTCAGAAGATCATATTGTGAAAAACAAAGGAATGGTATTCCTTTTATATCTACAAAGGGTATAGCAACAATAGCATGTGACTGCAATGCAATCAATGACTAAATAATATCAATTAGACTTCATGAACTTAATGAAGAGATTCAGAGACCTGTTAGAAAACACAGTATTACAATGGCATCTGCAGATTAGAACCTGGTAGAGGAGTCTTTAAGGCCTTGGAAAAAATATCCAAGTGCTTTGAGGTACCTATACCTACAAAGATCAAAATAGCACAAGTAATGGTATTTCCTGTGACACTCTAAGGAAGCGATAGTTGAAAGAAACAGGATAGAAAGAATATTAATACTTTAGGTGTTGGAGAAGACAATGGATAGCTAAGAAACACAAGCAAATGGTTAATCGAACAAATCAACCCAGAGATCTCTCTTGAGGCACAGATGATCAGACTCCAATTATCATATTTTGGACACCTTGTGCCAAGACATATTTCCTAGAGAAAGCTCTACTATTGGGAAAGGTGGAAGGAAAGAGAAGAAGAGGATGGCAAGGTGGATGGACTTGTGGAGAAAATCTATCCATGTTTCTAAGAATCAACACTGACTTGATGTCACATACAATGCAACATTTGGAATTCAGCAACTCCCAGTTTCAAAGAACATGTTGTAAGCTTTGCAAAAAACCCCAAAATTCTATGGAATTAATAGTGACATAGCACCCACCTTGTGAAATCTCCTCTCCCCACCCTGGAAGTGATGTCAGCTCCATCCCTCTTAACATTCCATAAATCCCTATGGACATCTGCTTTTGATTGCGTCTTGAAACTGTGCAGCCTGAAAGACCTTCAAATCACCCTGCACCAGGTGGGAACACAACAGCAGATCTGCTCCTGTTGTCCCATGTACCACCTGAGCAGCGGTTATTATTCCTTCTCCTTAGGGAAGGGACCCCATATGTGAACTCAACAAACTACCTCCGCCGCTCCAAGCATCATTAACAATAGAAGAATAAACTGACTGCTTCTCTCTAAGCAAAACAAAGACTGCCACTAATCTGAATAGTCACCGTCTGGAGCCTTGCTAGGACGTTTAAGCCCATTTTTTCAGGAAACTCTTGTTTTCAAAAGTGGAAAGGCATCTATACAGGATGTGTCAGGGCAGCTAATTAACATGGGCTTGGAAGGCAAAACTTCTTAGTGACTTAATGACAAGGGACATATCCCTGAGTTAAGCAAGCATGCCTCGCTTTCAGGAGACACTTGCAGACTCCTGAACAGGAGCAGCATTTTTAAGAATGCTGTCTAAGTTCCACAAGAAGGACTTCTGGCACTTTTTTGGGGGAGGGGAGTGCAACAGAAATTCATCTTTCTTCACTGCAGTTTGTAGAATTCTTCAATTCCTGAAAAGAGGAGCAATAGGATCAATATGGACTAAATAAGTAAAAGGGGTGTGATTAGACAATTAACTACACACTCAAACAATTTTTATGAAACAGAAGTATGTTTACAAACTGCCAGAAGCCTGTTCTTATTTATTCTTGCAAACAAAAAAAAACCCACCCCAAAACCTGCTGTTTGCTTTATTCTATCCCCGTGATGGCGAACCTATGGCACACATGCCCAAAATGGCACGCAAAGCCATGTCGCCTGGCACAAGCAGCCTTGCCTGTGTCTCCCAGGATTCTGGTGTGCATGGGCACATGACCAGCTGTTCTTCGTGCATGTGGCAGTGCTGAAAACTGGTGTGCGCATGCACACTGGCCAGCTGATTGTTGGGTGCGCATGCATGCCAGAACCTGGAAGTTAGGCTTTTCTGGAGCACAATCCATTTGTGTGTGTGACTGTGCTGAAAGCTGATTGTTGGGCATGCATGAGTGCTAGAACCCAGAAGTTCAGCTTTTCCGGGCACAGCCCAGACAAGTGCAAATGCACAACATTTCCATACGATCTTTTCAGCACTCAGTACCGAAAAGGTTTGCTATCACTGTTCTATCCTCTACCATACGGCAAGTGCAGATCCACAAAATGCAATGGGAATGGGGGTGGCTACCAACTTCCTGTCAACTTAACCATGGCTATTGTCCTCTGACAGGTAGGTAATGGTGGGGTCAGGCTATCCAGCTTCCAGAGGGCTAGGGTGGAACCAGTCTATTGAACCTCTCAGTGTTAGCATGGCAGCATTGAAGCGGCCACAAGCTTGCCAAATTTCAATCCCATAGGAATCATGGGTCTCATATTTTGGGTGCATTGAGAAATTTAACCCATTTGAGGTATCTTGGTTCAAAAATGGTTGACCTAGGAGGCGCTGTTTTGCCCAGTTAAAGGTTAAAGACTTGAAAGTTTTAGTAGCATATAGATACAGCCTCACTTTTTTCTAGCTGTACCCATTACTTATATTCACATCATGGCAGATTTTGACGAGGCTGCTCTGGATGTAATGTTTCATTATGCTTTGCAAAAACAAAATATCAGATTTCTTGTGTAATCCAGAACAAGTAACCAACAGCAGAACTTTCAACAGCCAGGTCTTGCTTGTTACATTTTAGAACAAAAGTTTATCTCCTGAACAGGATTAGGACATTATTATAGAGAATCACTGGTTAGGAATCAAAGAGAGGATTAAGAGTATAGATTAGCGGCTTCACTTGTAGAGCATGCAATATTTAAGATTAGTGCTATGCAGAAAAGATTGCCGAAGCTGCGAAAAAGGGAATGGCAGTAAAGAAACAACTGATGATTGTGTCCAACATTCCTCTTTTCATCATATGAGCCACAGACTCCATCGTGTGTGGCTGATACATCGGACTACAGATTCTAAATACGTGCCAGAAGAGATCTGATTAAGATGACTGGATGTATGGATAGTGCTGAAAGGTATACCCAGTGGAAGCAATTAAAAATTAAACATTAAATATCTCATCCCAAATCAATCAATCAATCTCAAAGCCCATGTTTTCCTCCTCAATAATGAGTTCACACAGCTAATTGAGATGAATCTCTGAAGAAAGTCCTTTCTCTTGATCTCTTATGAAAACTATTTCCATTGGAATGCCCAATGGTTTGGATACAAGGATGCCTGCCTGTTGCTGCGTTTACTTTGGTCCTGAAAACCCTTTGAATAGTAGGCTGCCAGCTAATCTGAGCATTTTGAGGGAGAAAGACAGGGCACAACTGAAGATAATGCAGGTCGAGAAAGGGGCAATTCCTAATCACAACCCCACACAATCGAAGTCACAAGAGCCAAGGGGTAACACAGCTGCTGCTACGTTCATTTCCAGAGAACAGCAAAGAGTCCCAGACTTCTCAGTATCAGAAAGCAAAAAGTAGACTGAAACAAAACAACTCAGTCATGCAACACTACATGGAAATTGTAAATAATCAGGAACTACAGTGAATGCATTATTTTACTTAAGTAATTGAAATATAAATGTTGCCTAACAACAATTCAAGTGACTCCCTGAATTCCAAGTAGACACTACAGTGAATTGACCAAGAAAGCTGTTTCCTCCTCCTCCTCCCCCTTTTAAGTACACATATGACCGTGCATCGTAGCTTATAAACAGATGGTATTTGGCCTCCTTGCTATTCTCAACATTTGGAATTCCTAAACTGCGCAAATTAAACAATAATATTTTATAAACACACAATGGATTTTGCTCACTGCTTTGTTAACATAGAAATTATACAATGCTGACATTCATGTAAATTTCAAAAAGTAAACAAGAGGCCACGTTTGAAATAAAGCAAATGCAAACCAACACAGGCGAAAGGCATGTTGCGCTGGGCACCTCCACCTATGTCCGACAGCAGCTGGGCCTCCCTTGGAGAAGCATAATGGAATAAAGCTCAAATTGTAGCTAAGGCAGTCTGATCCTTTGTAACTCTGAAACCTTGTTTTACACCTCTCTGTAAACAATGGAGAGCTAAACAATAATTGGCTAGTTGACCATCCATACTCATTTAGCCTGTAACCTGCTATTAGAGTTAAAAGAAGTTTGCAGCAATAGTTCTTTGGAGGCAAAAGAGAAAAGACTGTATTTAGCCCTTTTAATGTTGGTAACAACTGGTGTGTGTGTGTGGGGGGGGAGGCTTTTGTAACAAGCAATGGGAAGCAGTTTGAGAAAGGAATGCAATTCAAGATGATTACATAATTATTTATTTATTTAATTATTTGTTTGTTTGTTTGTTTGTTTGTTTATTTTGAGGGGGAGTATTCCTGTTGAAAGCAAGCAAGCCAGCAGGCTGTCCAGCTTCTAATGTGTTTTCCTAACTTTGTTGGCAAAATAAGGATTTTAACCGTGGTTCAGGGTTTGAAAGATCTAATCACTATCGTTTCTAGACGGCCCAATTTGTTTCAAGCTCCACAAAGGTCAAGCCCTCTGCATGCCTGTCCCTTGATTTGACCATAAGCACCTCTCACTTGGTTGAATTGGGCCTCCTAGATACCTTGTCAGAAGGGAAAACTCTGAGGTCCCAATGGCACCAATCACCATGTGGCCTCATAGCGGGACTGTAGATTCTTTGGAGAACGCTCCGTAAAGAACGCAGTTTGAAGTCTGCAGGACAGGAAGCAAACTCTTCAACCCTCAAGACCTTGTGAAGCACATAACTTTGACCATCACCCCAGGTTTTACAGTTGCTTTTTGCCATGTTCCGGATGTCTGGATTTGAATTCCCAGAATTCTCAACCATCATGCTGGCCGAGACATTCTGGGAATAGAAGTCCACACATTTTGGTTGAAGACCAGATTAAAGGAAGGCTTTGTTTGAACCAAACTGGGGTGTACTGGCTAAACTATGGGATTAGAATGTGGTGTAGCCAGGTTCAAGACTGCTTTCAGCCATGGAAGCTCATTGGGTGATTTTTTTTTTCTTCAGTCCTAAATGCAGCGCTATGATATGCCCTAAACTAGTGATGGTTAACTTTTTTGCCATCGCGTGCCAGGAGTGGTGGTGGTGGTGGGGGTCACGCATGCACATGCCCACCATAATTTTATGTGCACGTGACCCCCCCACTGCCCCCGCACCTGGCACGCGATGGGCCGGTAGATTCATTTTTCTGAACCAGAGCTGAACTCGCGTGCCCACTGATATGGCTAAGCGTGCCACCTGTGGCATGCATGCCATAGGTTCGCCATCATGGCCCTAAGATCTTAGAGGGAAAAAAAATCTAAAATATTTACTTTGATTTTTTGAATCACAGCATATAAAATGTCACATTTCATACTCACTGAAATCCACAGCATTGTCATGACTACAGAAATACAGCTGCAGTTGTTTTTGTTGATGTACGGTAAATCAGATTTATTTGTGCATTAGTGTCAATTTTTGTTAAGAGTTATTGTGTACACTCACACATACACATTTTAAAATAATCACCAGAGATGTGCCTGTGGATGATCTTCCAAGATTAAATCTTTATAGCCCCATGACCCAAACGTTGATTTCTGGTCCATCTACTTCTGTCCCCACCACCATCAATCTCATCATCCTTCTCTCCACCTCCTGCCCAGCCTTGTTGTGTCATGTGCTTTGTAACTACAGAGCAATGGGACTGGAGGTCTCGGAGCCAGTAGCCTAATCTCTTCAGATTTTCATATTTAATCACATTTAAGAGGCAAATCCCAAAGCTTCACCAATGAATCATGTGACTAAACTAGAAGAGTTCCAAACCTTTGCAGTATTGAATGGTTGAAACTGCACCATCCCTGGACATACAATACTTGTATGCAAAAGTCTTAGGTCATCATTAGATTTGTTGTTGTAGCAATAGCTTAATGACCATATAGAATTATGGTCTCCTTATTAGAATACAAAATATAGGGTATTTATATACAGTATTCAAAAACAAGGAAAAACAGAAAAAACAACTTCCATACGCTAAAGTGGCAAGTAGGTAATGTGTCCTCCCATTCAGTGGTGGGATTCAAATAATTTAAAAACCGGTTCTCTGCCCTAATGACCGCCTGGGCGGGTGTGGCCATGGTGGGCATGGCCAGGGGGTGTGACAGGCAGCACTCGGCCTCCTGCACACCCCTGGGAGCAAAAATGGGCTGCAGGGAGGGCTACACTGCACCCCCGTGCCCCATTTTGGGCCACTTACTTGGGAGCCAAAATGGGGCATATGGGGATTCCTGGAAGGGGCAGGGAGAGGCAGGGCCAGCCAGCAATTTAACAACTGGATTGCCCGAATAGGCCCAAACTGGCTGAATCCCACCACTGCTCCCCTTACACCACACTGTGCATTGTATGCAACAGCAGACCCTTGGCTCCTGTAAACCTAAATGGAATGGAGCCCTAAGTACTGTCATTGCTAATACCTGTATGTGTCCTATTATTTTGTTTCCATATAGTTTTAAGGAAAATATGTGTAAATGTCCTCTTCCTAAACAAGTTACCTTATTTAAAGCTACTTTAGATTAACTTGTTCTTGGTATTTGCTCATTCAGGAACATGCACCATGAAAAATATCTTGGGGTGGATGAATGGCACTTTTAGGTGAAAATATATTGGAGACTCGATGCCTACCTCACAGAGAGGACAGTACAAGGGACCCTGAGAAAATCTGCAGAAGAAAGGCAGAGTAAATTTTAAAGAACTAATGGTTTATAGAGGACGTTTTATTTCTGATTCCTCCTCTTTCAAAATTGGTTACTGTTTGTCATGTGAATCCCCAGAAGTTTCTTCATATTCAGTGAGGCTTGCTTAAAAAAATAAAAATTAAAAATTAAAAGAGCTGCCGTGGCCAGATATAAATGTTCAGGCCCCAGAACTTTTTAAATTTCCACCCCACAATTTTTGCCTACATTATATCATTTTGGAGCACCCTGGCCCTGTTTAACCTACTTTGATTTTTAATCCACCAACCTCACTTATAAATTGTTGGATTGGACAGCTGCTCGTTCTTCACAGCCTTTCTACAAGCCAAAAGTTTGTAAGCAGAGTTCAATTCTCTTCACTCAAATTCTCCTGCTGCCATATTGTAAATGCTTTGAGGTGACATTTCTGCTTCCGTTATCTCCACTCCTTAACCAATCCTTTAGTTTGGTTACCTTTCAAACGCAGATCAAAGAGACTTGAGGTTCCAGATCTTATACTATTTCTTCTTTTTTAGTTCCATAGTTAATCTGTCCATCTCTGCACACTCAAGCTCCTTTTTAATTATCATTGCATTGGAAGGAGTGTTGTCTTGTTTCCAATTTTGAGCAAAAGCAATTCTAACCACGGTTATTATATGGAGTATAATGTATTGAAGTTTTTTATATACTGTATTTTCTCTGGTTATGCCCAATAAAAATAATTCTGGCTTCAACTCAATCTGTTTTGTTTATAATTTCTTCTAGCAATTTCTTTATTTTGACCCAGTATTTCCTAGCTTTTGGGCAAGACCACCACATATGGAAGAATGTTCCTTCTTTGTGATTACATCTCCAACATTCTGGCAATCTATTTGGAAACACATTGGCCAATCTTGCCAGGGGTAAATGCCAATGATAAAACATTTTGTACAGGTTTTCTTTGTAGGCTGCTGACATTGTCAATTTGTAATTTTTCTCCCATAATTTTTCCCAGTGTTCCAATTCAATACTACCCTGTTTCCCCCAAAATAAGACATCCCCTGATAATAAGCCCAATCGGGCTTTTGAGTACATGGCAATAAGGCCAAGCGCTTATTTCAGGGTTCAAAAAAAAATAAGACAGGGTCTTATTTTTGGGGAAACACAGTATAACCAAAAAATTTTGCCCAAATTATCATGGTCTCTTTCACTGTTTCTTCCTCCACTTTGAATCTTAAGAAGTAATTATACACTTTAGTAATCATTTACTATATGGCACAATTGTTTAGAAAACAGATATAAAGTCCTTACATAAAGATTATGCCATATCAAAATGGGAAAATACTGTATATATTTGTAAATATTGTTACAATTTAAATGTAGATAATTGAATGATTATATAATATAGAATAGTAATCTATTATAATTAGAAACTATGTCAATATGAGTGATACCGATACTGGAACACTGTATGAGTGGAGATGTTGTGTTAAGTTTGAAATATGTTTAATAAAAAAATATTTTAAAAAAACCAACGAAGAGACTTGAGGTTTTTTTCCCTTTGACTCACACTTCATAGTAGAACTGATTTTTCTCTTCACAGTAAAGTGCAAAACTAGTTTGTTTAGGGATTCAATGGCACCTTCAATGCTGTTACCTTCAACTATCTTCTCATGAATGTCTCCAAGGTCCACATGAAGAAAGGGTGCATTGTAAATGCAAGATGTTCTATAGCATGTGATTATCAGTTTCTAACAATAGCCAGGCACATTTTTGAAAAAAAAATAAGAAGTTAATACAGCATTGCTATTTATTATCCTATAATTAAGGCACTGACAGTTTTCCTATTATAAAACCTTATTTGCAAAGGTTCATAACTCAAGAGGCAAAAAATTCATTTCACGATAATGTCTGGATTACCATGTTGAAGCATTTAAAATATTTTAGCAAAACAAATTTAATCTGTCACAGGTTTGCCATTTTCCAGCTGTTATTTTGCAGCATTGTTTCACCCCACACAGCTTTGGGTGGAGGGGTTAAGCATGATTGGACGCTCAAAAATTAGGGATTACACTAAGGGACAATCACTTTATTGTTGTTTTGTAAACCGGAAAAGCAAAGTTCATGAAAGTAAAGAGATTGGAATTAGAAATAGTGCTAATAATAAATTAACAAATTTTGCTATACCTGAACAATTTCCAAACCTTAGACTCTAGCACTAATCAGTGAGAGAAAATAAATGGAAGAGCAACAAAACACATGGCCACCCGCTATGGAAAAAAAAAATATTAGGATACTTTCAGCTTTAAAAATCAGAAATATGTAGCAAGATTTTGAAAAGCATCTGTGTTCAAAGGAAAGAGGTAGTATCTGAGTTTAGCTACAGAAGAAAATATTTAGAGCTGGCATAGCTACCACAGCACTGAATTATAATGGAAGCACAGAATAAATTGTGACTTTGAAAACATTAGTGGTAGCTATGAGTATCTGGAGAAGTGGCAGTGAAGACAAATGCTGGAAATAACTATATATTCTTACAAAAAGTGAGTGCCATTAGCATTTTGAGGTGCTCTTTTAATAGAAACATATGAAACTGAAGAATGCCCTCTCTGTACATTAGCTATTGCAGTAGTGGTATCTCTGTTTCAGCGATCCATGCTTTGCCAAGTCTGTTTCGACTGGGGGTCTAGAACAGCGGCAGCAGGAGGCTCTGCCCACCTGCCCGGACACTTCTGTGCATGCGTAGAAGCGTTGTGAGTGTGCGTGCGCCCATGAGCGAACTGGTACCAACAGGTTTTGAAACCCGCCCCTGGTCTAGAACAATTCGCCACAGCCATCTTGTCATGGCCATCTCACGGCAGCCAACTCGCCACAGGACAACTCACCACGGAGAATTCCACGCGGTTTAACTAAACGTGATAAATATTATCTGCTACTGGTTTTTTGACATTTTATTACCATTGGGTTGGCTGTGGTGAGTTGTCCCATTCCATTGAACTGGAGCATGCTATATGCAGCACTGCCATTGAAAATTACTGTACATAAAAATCTGAGCTGGTATTGCTTATATTACATAAGATTTATTTTTCTACTTTCACCGGTTCCCAGTTTAACCTTGGACTCAATTCAAAATGCTATTTAAAAAAAAAAAATCCAGAAGGCCATCACAGGCTGCGTACTTAAAGGGTCCCCTTTTCCTACCTGTACCTTCTTTGGATAATGTTTTCTCAGAATCCCTTTCAGATGTGATCAGGCAGATGTTAAGAAATGCAAGGCCTTTTTAGCAGTGGCACTGCAATAATGGCGCTCTGGCACATTCTCAAATGTTCATTGCAAATATTTTTATATTGCCCTATATCTTTTAATGATTATGGGAGCCTATTCAATATATATGGCTCTTCTATTTTATTCACTGGTTTTCATATTGTTTTTCAGCTTTATTTGAATGCTGCATCATAATTATTGCACTAATCACAATATTTTTATACATGCGTTGATCCTGCAAGTTGCCCTTTATTTTAAGATGGCCTATAAATACAATCAGTAAATTATTATAATTGGTCGCACAATCAGTCAGATCTTTAGACTGGTTTTGGCATTTTTATCCATCTAGCAAGTTCTTCCTAAGGACCTGGGAAAGGCAGATACTATTGTACTATGAGTACAATAGTATCTGCCAGAGTATCTGCCATAATCACAGAGACTATGGTATCGTCACAAGATAGATGTAAGGTGTTTCAAATAAATCAGAAGTTTTGGGATTACACCCAAAATGCCTATTATTACAGGGAGTCCTTAACTTATGACCACAATGAGGCCTGCCCATCACAGTTGTAAATACTGTAGACGTTGATGTTTGATGGTGTTAAAAGGTATTTTTGCAGGATGTAAGCTGCTCCAAGTAAAGCTACCTTCTGCAATTGACTGATGGAGACATTGTCGATGGTATTCAAGTGGGGCTCCAGATAGTTTGGAATTGCACCTAAGTTCCCTATTGTTATTGGTACTAAGTTTGCTTTCTTTTGCCACAGTTGTTCTACTTCTATTTGCAGGGCTTTCTGTTTTATGATTTTCTTTTGCACCTAAGTGATCCACTGTTTCTTCAGTGTCTTTGCAGAGGGGATATTTGCTGTCTGCTGCTGTCTTCTCAATTATTATTATTATTATTACTTCTTTGATATGCAAGAGAATAAAAAGTTTGGCCCCTCTTCTCCTAGAGTAACTTCAGAGTTCCTGAGACTGGAAGTATCCTGCATTCCAAACCTCAACAGCAGTATCTGCAATGAGAACTACCAGATGTTTAAAGCTGCATTCTAGGGCACTGCAGATCACATTGCTAAATTCCAACAGAAAAATGGAAAAAGCAAGAGAATTTCATCATATTTAATTTGGCTTGAAGGAGCACACCGAGGGTTGATACCATCCCCTTACTTATTTAGCTTAAGCAGAATGTTATGGAAAATGCTAGATGAAGATATAGAAATAAAAATTAATATTGCCGGGATAAATTTGAACAACCTCAGACACTTCCCTGATGGGTAGACAGAATCTCACTGAAGGTGAAAGAACAACAGTGATGATGTTGTTAAAGCTTAAATGTTTTGGACACATAATATAAAAAGATAAGAGTCATTGGAGAAGGCACAGATACTTGGGGAAAAAAAAGAAAACGGGAAAAGAGGCAAACAGAAGATAAGGTACCTGGTTTGGCACAACAGCTCTAACAAGATGGATAATCCTTATAAACAGGTTACCATTACCAGCCATAATCAAGGAATGCTCACAACTTCAACTTTAATGTATCTGATGCCTGTAACTTTTGTATTTAGCCACAGACTAAATGCAGGTCAGTAACTGAGGTTTAATGTAGAAATGAAGTACAGGTAGTCCTCAACCTGGAGCCATTTGATTAGTACCTGTTTAATGGCACTGAAGTGACTTATAACCATTTTTCACACTTATGACTGTTGTAGCATTCCCCATGGTCAGGTGATCAAAATTTGGATGCTTTGTAACTGGTCTGTTTTTTAGGATGTTGCAGTCATGTAATCACCTTTTGTAAACATCTGAAACATATTGATAAATGTATGTATGTATACCTGGAATACGCTAACTAAAAACTTCAAGGGGGACTTTATTAAAAATAAAATGTAGCACATTTGAAATTTTGGAGCCTCTAACATCAATAAATGCAGTTGCTCTATCATTGTTAGACATACAATCAATCTATAACGAAAAGCTCCCACTTGCAAGTTGGAGTATCAATTTCTCATTCCCATCCCCTCTTCTTAATAACAAAACAGGCCATAACGGCGGGGGCGGGGGCGACGACACCCCACAAATATCTGCATTTTGCCCCCGTGGAACAATTCTGATGTTTGCCTGTTCACCGGCCTTGAGAGAAATAAAACAAGTCTCCAATCTTTCATTTCATTGGATAGATGGCACCATATAGCATATTTCCCATGCTAGTTTGAATTACAGCTGTTTATCTTGCCGCTTTCTTTAAGATTAATTAAATGCAAATGCAACTCTGGGAATCATGGATCACCTGCCAGACCCCCTTATTAATACCTTCACTTAAAAGCCCCAGTGCCATGGAGTCATTAATTTGCAAAAGGAGGAAGGGGGGGAGGGGAGAAGAAGAGGAAGAGATAGTGGGAAGAAGTGCAAAAAAGCAACCTCCGCCTCTCCATAATTCCTAGAGATCTGCCCAATTAGACAGGGTGGGTGGGTTGGAGAGGGAGCAGCGGTCCTCCTTCGAGACCCTGTGGCCCTTGGAGGACACAATGAGATTGCAAGGATAACCTGGCAGTCTAGGTAGAAAGCTGGCTGAGCAGCAAATGTTTGAAGTTGCAATCTTGGCTGCCATCACGTCGGCCAAGGGAAAGCACGCAGGCTCCGTGTCATCCAGTACAAAGGATACAAACAAATTCCACCGGAAATTCAATGTGGCACCACATATGGGATACATGAGCATAGTTATACAACAGGCCACATTTATTTTTTCAGTCTCCTGCCTGTGATGCCGAGGACATGTGTAACCATTGTAACGTCTCTGGGAATCTGCATTTAATTTGAGCCGGAGTGGTGGCAGGGATCGGAGATCTGAAGCCGCCACAGGTTTGTGGCAGATGGCTCTGTGTCAGCTATTACAAGCAGCCAGGCTGAGCTTCCTCTGCCTCTTTTCCTCTTTTGCTCTGATCAGGTAAATATGGACACACACATACTGGAAAATTCTCCCCGTTTTGCTTTCGGCTGCAAGTTTGTGACTTCGCCCCATCTGTCACAAATCTTCCCTGGGTTCTGTTGCAAGGAGAGACCTGAATTTACCATGGAGCGCTGCCCAAGAAAACTGAGATGTTTCACCCTGTGAGAACAAAGAGACAGAGAGAGAGAGAGAGAGAAGAGACAGAAAAATAAGAGTTTTTTGCACTGTCAAATATTTAATTAATACATAGATACACAGTTATGTCCGATTCAGAAATTCTCCCTTAAAATCACATGGGTAGTATAAATACCAGCATAATACCAATGTAAATAAAATAAAATCCTGCCCTCCAGTTAGATCAAGCTACAGGGACTCGGTCTCAAGTCAATGTAACTTTTGCAAAGTAAAAGAGGCTTTTGTTGCTTAACTGTTGTGCTCTTTGTAGACTTCACCTGAAATCAGGAAAGCTTTGGAGAACAAGTCAGATTATTTCATTGTGTACCTTCTCTCCTTTTCCTCCTTTGTCCATGTGCAAAAAAATTCCCAGCCCTTTGGAGATTTAGCACAACTTTATTTGGACTCACAAATGTAAATTATTAATAGTTAATAGAAGGTTGAAAGCAGGATCAAACAGACAGAAAAAACATGTTCTACAGGGAGAGAGAGAGGGAGA
>JANHZT010001792.1:448841-454788 GCA_032468215.1 Stegonotus admiraltiensis | reverse complement strand
TTAGCACCAGTCAATGGTATTTGTGATGCATTTTTGAATGTTCAGTTGACTGAGTTTCATGTTTAATGAATAAAAGAAATAATAATATTTTAGCATATTCTGCATTACTTGCTGCATTGCTTGCTGCATTACTCACTGGTACAGGAGAATGAAAACATGAAGAGGAACAGGATTGCTCCTTTTCTGAACTTAGCCTAAAAATGCCATTAAAAGGCAAAGAACCAAACTGGACTCATTTACAGAGGTTTGGGTGAGGCAGAACTTGTATAAAGAGCCAGTTTGGTCCAGTGAGTAAGGCACCAGTCTGGAGACTGGGAATTCAAGTTCTGTCTTGACCATGAAAGCCAGCTGGGTGACCTTGGGCCAGTCACTCTCTCAGCCCAATTCACATTTACAAGATTATTGTTCTGAGGAAAATAAGAGGAAGAAGGTGTGCTGGATATGGTTGCTACCTTGAGTTTCTTGTCAAAATAACAAAGGTGGGATACAAATAAATAAATAAAAATATATGTAAATATACATGTGTGTATAGTTACGTATGTATGTATGCATGTATGTCCGTCTGTCCATATGGACAGACAGACAGACAGATATAGATAGACAAACAGACAGATAGACACAATGCAGTGCATTAGACATTCTCTGAAATGTTCAAAACAAGTTAAAGCAGAGGGAGAAATATACCTGGGCCATCATCTGATAGGACAAAGTAAGCTCCTCTTATTAACATAATTGTAGGATCTCTCTCCCCCTTTCTTACTTTCCTTTTAAACTAATGGATTAAATTAATCCAGGTTCATTTTTATAAGCCTCTTGAGTCCATGTGTGGCGGACAGTCACTTTAGAAAACAATAAATTAAAAAAGAAGACAAAGTGTATAGCATATACTAAGTGCACATATTTCATAAGACCTTGGGTTAATACAAGTGGCATCCAGTGTAATTAATCCTTGTTAGTATAACAACTAATATCCCTCCATAGCATGTTTCCTTTAAACAGTAGGATGTTAATTAAATGTTTCTTGTTTTTTTTCTCTCCTTGTTTTGGAAGAAGGGTTGGGTGGGTTCTGTTTTTTTCCACTAAGCCAAAGACAGCATCATGTTGCGATAAGGAATAAATACCTTATAGAGATGTTTCCTTACAATCTCTGGTCTCTTGCAGAAATTCTGAAGCCTTTTAATAAGCTGTTCAGGTGTAGAATACAGATATTCAGCTGCAGGAAAAACAGATACATTTTTAATGAAACAAAAACCTCAAAGCACACACTCGATATTAGTCACTTTACTAATTAAAAATGCATATTGCTCTGTGCCGCCTCGTGTTTTACATTATTTAAGCATGATTTTATAAGGTTACCTCAGCTCACAAGGATGTTTAATGCTAAATAAGGCTATGTAGTTGTGCTGTTTAGACATCTCCTTTGGGTGATTAAAATACATTACATTAATGTAACACAATGCATATATGAGACATTTAGTGATGGGATTTTTTTTTTCAAAGAATTGATACTACATTAGTGTTACCCCATAGCAGGACTGCATACTATTAAGTACTAAATTGTTTAAAATAATTTGGTATGATTTTTCAGGCCTATTCCCCCCGCCCCCATTCTGAATATTATTAAAAAGAAAAAAAAATCTGCAAGCTATCATAGACAAAGCGACCTTTTTAATAAAATCTATCATTATAGGCTGTGTATACTAACAATGAAGAATGCTATTTCAAAACTAGCTTTTGTGTTATCTTGAAAGAACAGATGGTAAATATAAACTTCGTCTAATGTATTAAAACACATTAAAAAATTCCTTAGCGCTAACATGGTAGCTTGCCAAGTAAACAATTGCTCTTGCTTAAGTTTATACTCAAACTTTGTATTTTCAAATTAATTATAAATTAAAATACCTCCCCCTAAAAAAAGGGGGAGGGAAATAAATGTATAGATAGGACACTACCTGGAAATATTTCTGGATAAACCAAAGCATTTGGACAGAGGGGGTAACAGCCACAGTGCACAGCTTCTATCCTAAAATGGAGGAATGCAGATTGTGTATTATTATTGCATTACTGAGCCCCAAAGAGTATTTTTGGCGAGTAGCACAGAAGTTGGATTGCAACAATCATATTCCCTCAGCATCAGTATAATCTCTTTACATGCCAAAGTTGCTCTTTTTCTTTTAAAAAAAATAATTTTATTGATCATATAAATTGCATATAATGGAACAGCAAGCGTATGTTTTGTTAGCTAAATAAATCAAAGCACAGCTTTTTCTTTAAATGGCTCCATACATTTTCTTAAAAAAAATATAATCAGTAGACAGACACAGGATACAGATATGGGCAGTTCTTCTTTATGGAAACTGGGGAACAGTGAGGAACCTGTAATACGCTTCCTCTCCTTTTCAAGCATACTGTCAAAAACAAACAATGTATCACAGACTAGCTCAGTACCTGATGTTTCTCTAGGATCAATAAGCCTTCATTGTGATGAACATTGCAACTATACCCTCATGTGCAGGCACTGGGTGAGGGTCTAGGACAACTCGCCACAGCCAACTCATCCCGACCAACTCGCTACAGGACAATTTGCCACGGCCAACTCGCAGTGGGACAACTTTCCATGAGACAAAAGTTACAAAATCTCAAAGAAATGGTGAAATAGATTAAAGAAAGGATGCAAAAGGAAAGACAAAATGAAATGTGAATGACCAAAATTAAAATGATTTTAAAATGATTTTAAATAATTAAATAAAATTGTTGAATTGTCTTGTGGCGAGTTGTCCCAAGGTGGGTTGGCTGTGGCAAATTGGCCATGGCGAGTTGGCCATGGTAATTTGGCAATGATGAGTTGGCCGTGGCAAGTTGTCCCATTCTCCTGAGTAAAAGCCCAATGAAGGAAAGATCTAGATTTACCAGCATAAATAAGTATGAAGAATTGTTCCCAGACTCAACACTATTTGGGCTGGATACCATTCGAATATTGGAACACAGAAGATGTTTCAAATTTTAAAAGGTGATTTCAAAATTACATGTATCTGTACGAAATTAATGTGATTACAAACCCCCTGAGCACGAGCTAGCCTGGCATGGACATGTTCCTCTTTTATTCATGTAAAGAAATACAGTGACTTTGCCTAAAAGAGTTGGATGATGTATACTTGAACAGACTTAATTATACTTATGGATCTCTAAACTTTTAATGACTAATTATAAGCTTATTATTGCTCTTGTACAATGGTGGGTTTCAAATTTTTTTACTACTGGTTCTGTGGGTATGGCTTGGTGGGCATGGCATGGCTTGGTGGGTGTGGCATGGCTTGGTGGGCATGGCAGGGGAAGGATACCGTAAAATCTCCATTCCGTCCCCAATCCAGGAGAAGGTTACTGCAAAACCCCCACTTCCTCCTGATCAGCTGGGACTTTGGAGGCAGAGAATAGATGTGGGCAGAGCCAGTCAGAATTTTTACTACCGGTTCTCCGAACTACTCAAAATTTCCGCTACCAGTTCTCCAGAACTGGTCAGAACCTGCTGAAACCCAGCTTTGCTCTTGTGGGAGAGAAGAATGCTTGAGACACAACCACTCTGGCATCCACAATCAAATGGATTACAACAGCAAAATAATGACAATGACAGCAATAGAAAAAGCTAGAAAATAATAGTGCACCCAAACACATATTTGCATACAGTGATTCTTCAGCACAATGGTTATTCATCTAGTATACAATAAACTTTATAAATAAAACTGGAAATTCTATTGGCCAGAAAATATACAGCAAAGTTGAAACCATACATTAAATAAATTATAAAATAATTTGAAACCACACTTCACACTTGAAACCACCCTGTATAAGTTTATCTGATACTTTATTTGAACAGTATCAAACATGTTAGAGGACTTGATTTTGTTTTCTCAATACTGTATCTACTTTGTCTTCAAAAATGCAACATGATTATTTGGCCATAAAAACATTTGTGGGCTCCCCCCCACCAATCATTCCTTCTTCCTTTTAAAACAGATACACATTTTGCATGTACATTAATTTAGCTGACTTTACTTCTGTTTTTGAAATGGAACATCTATAGCTTAACTAAACTGTAAATAAAGACAGCTTCAAAGATTATAGTTTGTATCCAGCAGGTGTTAATTTAGCAGACTGAATGCTTTCTTGATCTAGTGGAGGGTTCCATCAGTGGTATAAGGAAGGGAGGATTTCACCCCTTTATACCCTTATTTTGATCAGCATGAGAAGTAGGCAAATGCAGTGAGAATTAACATACATAAAAATATCCTTCTTTTATTCCACTGATTTAAGTTTCCAGGAAATTAATAAACATTCCATCAGCAGAGTGGTATCAACTACATACAACCCTATAGCCTCAAATACAAGAAAGCAGCTAACAAAACGGATAGAGAATTCCATGAGATTATTTGGATTGTCATGCTTCCTCACATCTCCATGGTTGCTCATACTTTAACCTGTGTGTTACTCAATCATACATGTCAGAAATTGGGGGAGCTTGGGTAGGATGTCCAATCCAAAATCTATAAATATACCACTCAGACTGATATACCACTCCTTAGTGCTTTATAGCACTCTCTGAGCTGTTTACAATGTCAGCATTTTGCCCCCAACAATCTGGGTCCTCAGTTTACTGGCCTTAAAAAGATGGAAGGCTGAGTTAACCTTGAGCCGGTCAAGATCAAATTCCTGGCTGTGGGCAGAGTTAGCCTGCAATTTTGCATTCTAACCACTGCGCCTCCTGATATGGCATCTACTGTTTATAAGGGAATGTTTTATGAATACAAAATGTGATGAAGTATCTTTTTGGCCATTGGTTAGTTTTCTTCAGAGAATTTAAAAGCATATTTTGTTAACCACACAAAATTCAGTAGAATTCAGATGATGAGATTATATAAGAAAAAAATTGTGTATTTTCTATTATTTCCTTTTCTAAAACAGAATAGCAGGCCAAGCTATAGTCGCTGTTATCTTTAAAACACTGTAGCATCTTCTTTGTAAGGACTTTCTCTGTCTCACAAATTAATAAAACCAGGATCCAATATTTATGTAGTTTGACAGATAAAAGGTAGGATTTGGAATTAATCCTTTTATTTGAAAATGACCTTACATGCTGATGCAAAAATAAACAACTGCCAATATATTCCTGGAGGAGTTGGGGAAAACAGAACATGAAATGTAGTGTATAACACAAGCTTTCATTTAAAAAAGAAACAAAGAAAAAAGAACTGTTAAAAATGCTAGCTAAGCTCAACAAAGAGTGATCTGCTATTAATCCTAGGATACATATGTAAGGAGAAATTGACCATTGGTTTACACACGTAGATGGGATCTAGAAGTTGGTCTATGGGTTGTGGGAGATAGGATGCCTATTAATGTTGGTAGCAATTTAGAAACAACCTAACATTTTTCTATAATAACCTTGTAGATGATAAGTTCAAACCATGGCAACCACACTTATCCTTTATTTTGATTCTTAATTCCAAGTATCTCTAGTGAAACAACAGAGTCCCCATAACTCCATTGTTAAAATGACCTTTATATTCCAATTAACAAATCATCTGCTAAATCTATGAATCTTAATATTCAAATCTATTCCCTTCAATTCATACAATTTATCTGCAAATAGTTGTTGGGCGTCTGATTCTAAATATAATTAGCTGATAATTTTGCTTGGCTGAATTACTTTTCTGGAGGGCCCGCTAAGTCTCTCAGTTGCATTATCTAGCAATAATGAATCTGATAGGTGAAATTTTTTACTGTAATGAGGATGAGACACAGTTGTGACACCTGAGTCTAGTAATAACAGAAGACTGCTAATTATCGACAGCACTTTTTTGTGTGATGCAGAGAGGGGAAAAAAAAAACCCTTCTCATTATTAAAAAAAATAAAAAGTTACAATTATAAGTGACACCAGAGGAGAGTAAA
>JANHZT010001792.1:392116-409461 GCA_032468215.1 Stegonotus admiraltiensis | reverse complement strand
GATCTGGGAGGGAGAGTGGGGGGAAGAGAGATTTTAAAGCTGCTCAATGTGGCCTGTGAAATTGAGATGCTTTATTTCGTTCATCTGATAAGGTTTCTGAATGTAACATTCATTTGGCTCCTTTTCTGGAGAACACACAGTGAGGAAATAAGACTAGTTGAAAACTATGCCTCAGAATTATGCAAAGAAGGGAGGAAAAAGCTGAAGCTACTATCAGAAATCTCCACAAACCTCACAGATACAAGCTTCCTTTTATTGTTATTCTTGTTGTTTTCCTAGATTCACATCCTTCCACCGAAACCATTTTTCTCTATTATGACTTATTACCAACTGGTTGTATGACATATGTATCACTGAACAGCAACAAAAAGCTTCCATAAGCTATTTCAACTGGGGCTACTTTAAAGCTTTGATGATACTTTTTTTAAAAAAAACATATAAATAGTGTGTGTGAGGGGGTGCATATTTGTTGAACAGTTAGGTGAACACATTTTGATTTTATGAAATATGTGTGTTGCAATGAATATGATTTTGACATTGGTAGTGACAGGTAAATAAATAAGTGCAATATAATGTTAAAATAAATGCTCTTATCTGAAAATGCAAGAAAGATGTCCTTGATAGCATGCAATCTGTAAGTAAAACCAAATATGTTGACATTATTTTAGATGGAATGAAGTGGCACAATTATTATGCATTACCACTAGGATAAAGCAGTGTAATAAATCCTACTTCAAGTTAAACTAATTCCTTGTTATTTCATGGACAACACCATATTGTTTTCTTGGTTAGCAACATGGCAATGACTTTCTACTATTACCCTCTACATAACAACTTCAAGAACCCTGTCCACGTCTTCAGGCTCAGAGGGTTCGAACTTCTCCCAGATAACCATGCAAGATCAGCTCCTATAACTACCACTGCTAGCCCTACATCAAGTCCGGAGTTCAGCAATAAAGCCTATTGCCATCAATGTCCCTAAATCTTCCTTGGCAGTTGCCAGGTTTCTTGTCTACCTGCGTTTTCAAGGTAATAAAACCCTTTTAATTAAACAACAGGAAGCCATAAAATTAAGCAGCAATCTCTTGCTTCACTGTTATTTCCAAGACTAATTATGCATAATTATTTGCCTAGGAAAAAAGCAAACAAAGCAGGTCTAGCAAGGAGATTTTGAGGCAGGGGGTGGCATTCAGGTAATCTGGTGCTCAGTAACTAGTTACTGTCTGGCTCTCTAGCAGATCTCTAGGACCAAAAGTTGTCCTTTTCCAGGTATGATTCTCAGAGAGTTCTGTTCAGTAAGATCTATTGAGATAGACAGGATGGGATTACAAGAATTCCGGCAAATTAACTATTGCCAATTTAGAATCAGTAGATTCGTACGTATGTTAGGATTGAGAATATGTGACCTTTGTTCCATCAACTTGGCAAGAAAGTAGATCTCTACACTAAAACCGAGGAAGCTTGTAGCTTGCCTGTTCGCATAACCATCTTTAGCATCTTCATCAAATGATTTATTAGCCCAAGAAAGTTGGGACCCATTTGGATAGGCAGGACTTACTGCCTCATAAAAAATGTAGGACTCTGTTGATGCAAACCACATTATAGAAAACAATACCACACAAAGCTTATTTTGTGACAACATCTGAAACATTTCCAGAATACATCAGTTTGTGTGTTCTATCTGAAAACACTGTGATGAACTGGAAAAAAAAAAGAGAGAGAGAGAGAAGATTTTAAGCTTTCATCTTTCATCCTCCAGGGAAAAATGGCAGTTAAATCTGTAAATATGCTTACCAATATTTGAACGTTTGCCACAACAGCTCAAAACTCAGCTTTGCAAAGCTGATATTTTTTTTTAAAAAAATACTGATTTCATTTAAAGGAGCTAAATAGAAAAAAAAATGGAGCAGAACTGGAAATGGAAGCATTTTGGGGGTGGGGTGGGGGTGGGAATGACAATTCACTTTTAAATCACCTAGATCTTCTGTTCTTTCCTGTGTCCTATTATTAAAGAGCCACCACTAAGAGCATACAATTTACTAGTTGAAGGAATTCCTTCTAATCAAGATTAAAAAAAAATCAGTATCCCCCTTAAATGGACTCTTTCGGTAAATATACAATGCAGAAGGGAATGCTATCGTAACACTTCAATAGTTAAGTGACTTTATGAGAAAAATACTTCCAAATGTTTCCTAAACCCCTCCAAACCGCACCAAAGAACATTATCGTAATATTATGTTTCCCCACGGTCTCCAGTATTTAAGCCTGCCATTACTGAAATGATACTTGGATGAAAAACTTAAGTTTATGCCATGGGTAAGTTTTTCCTAAATGGCAGTCCGGGTTTTATAAATTAATAACTGCACTTCAATATCAGATACTTCATTTTTTTTTATCATTTTCTGTATTAATGGATCTGACCAACCAGCACTCCGCACATATTGACTGTGACAGGGTATGTACGCAAGCAGGGCTTATTTTAAATTCAAGCAAAAACCATGTGATCCCACTCAAGAGGGAGACACTGAAAACAATAGCTGTCTTCAATGATTACATATCACATTACAAATAGATATTCATATTTCTTGTAAGGCATACCCAATCCAAATAAACCCTACAGCGTCTTTCAATAACGCAATCCAGCTTCTCCAGCATCAAAGGCTTCATTTTCTGTTAGATTTTTTTAAAAAATACGAATCAGGGTTGTTGTAATGTTTTCTGTAAGCATAAGCTAACCATTTCAGCAATTTTGCCAGCAAGCTGCTTTTTTGGCAGATTACTGGCAGTGCGTACTGGCAACAAACTAGCGCAACTAAAGCCCAGCTTATACATTACAGGTAAATAATGATTTTAATAAATTTAGGTGAAATGTTCCACGTGGTCACATCTGTTTCTGATCACTCAATTCCCCTGTGCAGTTGCAAATCCTTGTGCGTGCTTCTGGAGGAAGCACACAGTTCACCTTAATTATTTTAACACCTCTTCAGGTATCCAGCATAGCAATGAAGCAGTGTAATGCTAAGCGTAGCTCTACTAAAGGGAAAAGTAACACAAGCTAATTAAGATGCAACAACAACAAAAACAAAGAAGGAAGAAGAGAGGTAAAATCACACTGAATCACATATTCATGTATGAATTCAGCCAGGTCAAGCCACAATAGGAATTGTTTGTGTGACAAAATAAAAGGGGAAAGTAGCCAGCGATAATTATTTTTATTTAATTTTTTTTTAATAATTGCATTAAATTAAAATTAATTTAATTAATTTTACTGTTATGGACTCACATAGCAAGGGATATTTACAGCACTTTCTTATGCATGTCTCCTTTGAGGGAAGACCCACTGTTTTCTAGAAACTTCTTCCAAGGAAAGAAGAAGATTCCAGCCTGAGAGATCTAAGTAATCCTAGGGCCCATCACAAATGCTTTTGAACTTTGCCACAGTTCCACAATAACCTTTTCCTGAAATATGGGAAAGAGAAATCTGTTCCTCAAGGAAAAAAAATGGGGGGGGGGAGTTGCTCATGATTATGTAACTATTTCTCAACTGTTCTTTGGATCCAGGCTGAACTCTCTTGTGTGTAAATTTAAGTTTGAGCCAAAATCCTGATTTAGAGGATTTTCAGAGCCTCTGTAATCCTTTTGGTGGCCTCATAAACAGCATTCAAGTAAAATATGAAATACAGAGATATACATTTCATATCTTTTGCTTAGACGGTAACACTCATCTTTGTCTCCGTCTTTGACTTTTGACAGCAAAATCCCAGTCCGGTTGTTTAGGAAAAGGTTACAGTGTCCATGTAATGCCAAAGATGAACGAGTTGCCTCCAGAAGTTGTGAGTTCGCCAACACTGGAGATTTTTAAGAAGAGATTGGACAACCATTTGTCTGAAATCTTATACGTTTCCTGCTTGACTAGAAGGTTGGACTAGAAAACCTCTGAGGTCCCTCCCAACTGCATTATTCCGCTAATGTGACAAGAAGTTAGTGAAGTGAAGCAAGCATTGTAATCTCCAGCATATAGTACTGGAGATATTGCTCATAATATGGAGAGGAAACTACGTCTCTCCAGTAAATAGTATATACAATTCAGAATTAAATTCTATTGCAAGCTTGGACTGGACAAATGTGTCACCCTTATAATCAGCATAGGAAAAATAGTGAGAACTGAAGGATTCAATATACCATATAGGAATAACATCAAAAATCTGGATGAAGAGGTTTCCTATAAATACCTGGGCGTCCTTCAGACTGAAGCATCAGTCAAGCATACTAAAATCAAGAAGATTAATAGTGAATACATCAGAAAGGTGAAGAAGACCTTAAAATGCAAACTCAGTGAAGGAAATACCATCAAGGCAATTAACTCTTGGGCAATTCCAGTCTTTGGTATGTAGTTGGAATGATAGACTGGACTCAAGTTGGAAAAGAAACCCTGGATAGGACGACTAGAAGGCCAGAAAAGTAGTCTGCTGGATTTGAGGAGTGTGTGACATTTTATTTTGGTGTTGCACTTTTTATTTTTCTATCATTGTTTGTAAGCTATTTAAGTTGATGATGTTTAAGACGGGCTCTATAAATCCAATAAATAACTTTATATAATTTGAAGGACAGAATCAAACATCAAAAAAATAGTGGTATTAGTTGAATATGATACCATATTTATGTTTTTATGGCCTAGCACAATCCTTTAAGGCCTTGATTAATGAACATATATGATTGTTCTGAACACCACCTTTTCCTATTAAATATGGCATGTCATTTATCCCAACATAACTTCAATACATTGCATATACTTTTTTCTTCTTCCTGTACAAGTGTTGTTAGTTCTTCTATGACTGATGGAATAGAGGACCCTAAACCACAACATAAGATATAACAAAGGGAGAAAGCATTTCAGGAGGAAAATTGGTAGAAGACTGAAACCTGCCCTTGCTTATGAAGAAGTGCTTTCTAGTTGCACAGGGAGGCTCTTAAATCCATTGATCCAAACTGCATGTTGTTTAGGTGTCACCCTTTTGTTGGAAAGGGTAGGAATACAGGAGGAGTGAACAGCTTCCCAAAAGTTATGATTTAATATTATTATCTTCCAAAATCATTAATCAATCGATCAGAATAGAAGTGGAAGGGATCTTGGTAGTCTTCCACCCCTTATACCATAGGAGACCCTATTCCAGTGATGGCGAACCTTTTAGTCACAGAGTGCCCAAATTGGAAGGCGCTTGCGCATGCATGCATGTGCACACGCCAGAAACCCAACGACCAGCTGGCCAGCACACATGCACGCTTTGGAAACCCAATGACCAACTGGGGTAACAGCACGTATGCCTAAAGAGTGGGCTCTGCATGCCACCTCTAGCACGCGTGCCATAGGTTCGTCAGCATGGCCCTATTCTATTTCAGACAGGTGGCTATCCAGTCTTTTCTTAAAAAGCTCCAGTGATGAAGCATCCATGACCTCTGAAGCAAAGCTGTTCCACTGGTTGATTGTCCTCACTGTTAGGAAGTTTCTCCTTAATTCCAGGTTGCTTCTCTCCTTGATTAGCTTCCACCCATTGTTACGTATTAACAATATTTAAAATATTAACAATACTAAAAAGACTGTATATACATCGCATTGAACAATATCACTGCAATGAAGAATTCCTGGAAAGAAATGTCACAGAAAGAAAGAAAAAATAGTTGAAACTTCATAGAGCCTTCGGTTGAAAGGGGCAGGAAGGCCAGACTTCCCCACCGGATCAGATCAAAAGAAGGAGGTGTGTATATATAAATGGCACTTGGTTTTGATTCCACTACTTTATAGAATCCAGGGAACAGATCAAAGAAAAGAATGCCCCTATTTTGCTATTAACATTTAACACTGCTCCAGTCTAAAAAAGCCTTTCCAAATTGCTACTGTAATTTGACATCTAAGAATTGTCAGACTATTTTGTAGCCTGACTGTTAAGAGCTACCTTTCAATTCACACTCCCCCCCCCACTTTTTTGAGTGACTAATTTTTGAAGTATATACTCTTTTATACTGTGATGTGACTGAATTTTCTTTAATATATATATTAGAGCAACAGTCAACAGACTGCAATTAAATTCCAGGCCTTATTGTCAAGGGACTTGGTTCCATAGGAAAATAATAATGGAAAAAAAATGCTGAAAGTTAAGGATATCCTGGAACAAAATATTACTGAAGCTGAATATACACTATACTTTCAATAAATACAATCCATGTCTTTCCATGAAGGTTTCAAACAACTAGAAAAAAATGAACGAAGAGAAATTCTAATGTGTTACACTGAGGTTCAGCACCAAACCAACGCAAACAGAATAAATGATAGAAACACCAGCCTTTATTTTCTGCAATACAGATGTATCAACAGGTAAAACCTTTCAGATTAAGGGCATGCTCAAAGAAGACAGCAGTCATAACTAGAGTTATTTGTGAAAATACAAGCTTTCAAATTTATTTTTTCTTCCTACTTCACTGTAATGGGCAGAAAGAATAATCTTGAGGAAGAGGAGGAAGAGCTGCAACCAAGAGAACTGTCAGATAGAATAAATAAGAGTGGGCCAGAATTCTAACCTGAGAAAAGTTCTTGGACAAGGACCTTCCTGAATTCTCGTGAAAACAGGTAGGTGGGATGTGCATTCAGCCTTGAAGATTCTGTATCTATAACCTTAGAAGAAAAGTAGTACTAGCATGTTTTGCTTTCTCATCTGATCCACCTTGAAGGGCTGAAGCCCATGTAGCTTGAAAACTGCATTATCTGGGGCACAACCTTTTGGCAACTTCTGCTTGCTGGTGTGAGAGAAACAAATCTCAACAACATGAAGGCAGAAGCCACACAAATAGAAGGCTACAAATCAGTCATGGGTTCCACTTACCTTTGCTACCGGTTCAGAACTGTGAGCATGCACATGCACGTGCTCGCTTTGCTTGCACACGGCGTTTCTAAGCTTCCATGATGTTGTCCGGGTGGGTGGGCAGAGCCTCCAGCTGCCACCACTACCGGTTCATTCAAACTGGGGCGAACTAGTAGAAACCCACCACTGCTACAAATGAAGCAACTCAGCAGTAGGGCATATCCACATTGCTAGGTTGTCCCAGTGCAGATATAGGCCATCAGCCTTTCTGGACTAACAGCGTTGGCTTCTACTGTCCCTTGGCCCCTTTGAATTTGACTCTGTTTGCTTTTTCCTGTTCTGTATTTAAAGTAGTGTTTTCCAGAGTTCTCACACACCTTTCAAGTCCCACTATGCTGCCACATTGTAGTGAGCAGGTATTCCTGAGAAGGATGAGAGAAGAACACTGGGAGTTTATGCCAAGTATATTCCCAGCAGGGTCAATGAAAGTCATCCTAGCTAAAACAAACAGGCACCATATTTGGTCAGTGATATAGAAATATACTAGAGGTGGATGATTACTTTGGTAACAATGACAAAGGTGCCATTTCATACTGTGTGGGGAAGGCAATGGTAAGCCTCTTCTGTATTTTACCAAGAAATTCACATGGACAGACAATAGAAAGTGACTGACAATATAGTACTGCATGATAAGTACACCAGTTTCTATTGGAATGTTATTAGCAATAATAAGTAATAATAGCTGCAACAGAGTTTACAGTACCAAATCTGGGAAAATGCAAAAAACGAATTTTTATTTCAGAGCTGGTGCTTTGACAGGTCTGTCTTTTCATGAATCAATTTAATTGTCTTTGAGTAGGTCCTTAAGCTGACTGCCCAGCTTTTCATTTTTATTTCAGTCACTTTTGGCTAAGGACATGCAGATGACTGAAAACTCTATGCTAATCAGAGATGCATGTGGTTAAACTATTATATTCTATCTAATTCCCTTCTGCGTTGTTGAAAAAAGACCTTGAAAATATACAATTAGTGTTATACTTGGTACATGTATTTCTGCAATTTATGTACTTATGTGCAACTCTGCAACTTATTGCCTCCAATGTATACTATCTCTACAGGTTTTTTCATTATACCCTTCAACTGGAAACAATTTCTAAATATTTTGGGGCCAATAATTCATAGTATATGTACACACACAATTTCCTCAAATGCAGTTAAATGTTCTAACCAAGAATGATAGTGCGACAATGATAATCACACAGACTACATCTTGGTAGAACGTTATATCCAGGATCGCAGCTTTTAGAAGTAAAATAAACCCATAATGGATTTCTTTTACAACTCCATTACTATTTCATATAGTTATTGCATATTCACACATATCCATCATATTATTCTCTTTTGGGATAAGCAACATTATTCGTAACACAGAAAAGGAATAAGAAATAGTAAGGCAAAGAAATAAAAACCCCAAGATTAGAAAAATAAAGTGACTCAGCTGAAATTTGTTTTCACCACTAATATTACCTATATTTCCTCTTTCTATCCTTGCAGACTGTCCTGATTTGCTTAGTGTCCATCTGCCACATAATACAATTTTTTAATCTTCAAGTTTCTCACCTCTTTCTGAGGGTCTCATCAATTTCACCTAACCATGACTTTGTAGTTCTCCCTCTTTCTTCATAGCCATTCACTCATCTTTCCAACATTTATTTTGCAATCTCAACCTCCTTTACTTACTGTAGCTCATGATGCCTCTAAGATGTCAACTGTAAAACTATCAAAGCCCTGTTATATATGCATACAAGTATTTAGAGAATATGAGGAAAGAAACAGATGATGCAAGAGAAGAAAACTACATCATAGTCAAATCCTGTGAATATATAAAGCAGTTAAATGTTACATAAACATCAGAGGAAAAAAAAAGACTTCCAAACTACCCCTTAACATATATGGTGCCTAACTGAAAAATCAGTTCTTGCCTATTCTCTATGATAAATCCCTGTTATCTTGACAGTAACTTCAATCCCACTTGTCTTACAGTCTTTAACAGATTATCTTTGTTAGGAATTGGTTAGGAAAAATATGATTTTCTATCCCACATCTAAGTTAGGGAATGAGAAATAACATTTTGATGGATCTGAATCTCAACGAAATCTTTCCAGAATTCTCACAAAGTTCAGTAACAGAAAACGACGATGCTATCTCCAAGTCTATATACTATGAACAAATTGAGCAAGTGTGCAGAGTAATTAATAGGGATCTGGCAGAAGATTCATCAAAAAGAAGAGAGAATAAACAGGAAAGTGACCAAAAGGATTGAGAGTTTGGAAAAATTTTCTGCTCAACTCTGAGAGGTAAAAAGATTAGCTCCTAAATATCTACTGATAGCCAAGAGTGTATTCTGAAAACTAGAAATTTCCTATTATGTGCAATAAAATGATCACATTACGTTGAGTAAGCAGAGGCTGCTACAGAGACTGTAGTAGGAATATAAGGCAATACATTTCCAGCGCACAAGTTATCTGGGAGAACTGACATGAATATGTGAGTAGAAGTTGTGCAAGCAAGCAAATGTCATTGAATAGGAATTTGTTTGTTTATTAGACTCATGTGCCAACCATCTTGTCGCTGTAACAGAAGAATGGGTGAAAATTGCTAAATGAAGGACCTACTGAAAGCTCTATAGCAGCCAATTCATATAGAAAAAAAAGTGGAAAATGATAGAGGCAGCTAATATGGCTTCATATTAGTAAATATCTGAAAATGAAAGGGATACCTTTAGAAAATGGAAACGGGGACAGATTGCCAAGGAAGGGGACATGTGAGTAGCTCAGAATATGACAGCAGATGTCAGAAGGTTTAAGGCTGATGAAAGAGAAGAACAACAAAAAGGGTTTCTTCAGATATGCTTGAAAGAAAAGGAAAAGAAAATCAATATACCAGCTGCTCAGAGAAAATATCAAAATGGTATCAACTAAAAGGCAGACTCATAGAACTCTTATTTTGGCTAAGTCTTCTCTAACAAGACAATTATACTAGACAGTTGGGTAAAACAGGATGAATGACCAAAACTAAAGTTGTAGATTGATAGAAATATAATAAAGTATTCTAAGTTTCTAAAATATTGTGGGGAGAAAAGAGGAAGGAGTATAATGTATGTTTACCACTTGGATTGCTTATAAAATAATAAAGAGATAAAATTCTAATAAATAAGATAAATAACTAAAAATTAGGGAATATCTATTTACTCTGAGGTAGTTTAAATCTCCAGGGTAAGAGATATTGTATCCTAGGTACCCAAAGAAGCAGCCAGTAGGCTCTCTGAAGTGTGTTAAATGAGTGAAATGCTATAAAGTACAACAACTGCTTGAGAAAGGTAAATGTTGTCCTATCTTCAATAAAATGGAAAATGAAGATTTAGAGAACTACACAAGAGTCCTGTGACATCAATATCAGGAAAGATTCCACAATTAATAATGAAGCAAATGAACTATGGACATCTTGAAAACAATGCAACAATTACTAGGAGCCTGTATGGATTATTCAATAATAAGTCTTGCCAGACTCATGTTATACTTAGCATAATATTCCTACTTCAAGAATGCTCAAAGTACTTCCCAACAACTTTTATATAAAAGAAGGATGTCACAAGACTCAGTTCTATACTCTCCCTTACACTTTCTGGTATTTTTATGTTTTATATAAAATGACTTAGATGAGAAGAAAAGAGTTTATTCAATTTCCAATTGACAAAAATTAGATGGCACATCTAATGCTGTAGAAGAAGAAATAAAACACAAAGCTATCTTGATAGGTTTGAGAATAAGAATATAAATAATTAATTTAACAAAGACAAATATGAAGTATTTCATCTAGGAATTAGCAGTCAAATTCACAGATACAGAATAGGGAATACCCAGCTTAATAACAACACACATGAAAAAGATCTTGAAATAATAGTTATTTACAAATATAATTAAGCAGTATGAAATGACTGCAAAAAAGACACATGAAGTTTAGGATGCATCAACAGAAGTATAAATTCCAAATCAGAAAAATAATAGTTCTAACCTTATTGTGCTTTAGTTACNNNCACCTCAAATATTTTTCAAGTAATTTTCTCAGTTCTAAGTACAACATTTGAGGAACAATTCAGTGAACAAATTATAGAAGACCAAACAGCAAGAGCAATAGAATAGAAACTAAATCCTATGAAGAAATGCGGAATGAGTTTAGCTTTGAGAAGATTGGGGAATACTTGAAAATATGCCACATACAGAAGATAGTGAAGAACTGTTCCCACTTGTTTCACACAGCAAGATATGGTATCTTTCTTTCATGTTACAGTAAGGCAGTTTCCAGCCAGTTTTTTAAAAATCACAACATTAAGAAGCAGTCAACAATGGAACCAGTTATGCACAGAGGTGGTAGCCATTTTTTCATTGGATGTATTCAAGCAAAGGCCAAATAGCTCTTTGTTTTAATTTGGATTCCTGCACTGAGCAAGAGATTTAGCCTTAGGGCCTAAATGATCTTATCCAAGTCTTGATTCTACTACACTGAGTTCTAAAACATGGAAATCCCAAACACGCAAAGAGGCTGATATTCATGAACAATTAATCTCATGCTCATGCCTTATGAGATCTAACTCAGTATCATTCCCATCTGCTGCTAGGGAATGGGCTTGGTCTCTGTCCTTTGACATATGCAACATTTGCTCCATATGGGAGAGAAAAATGGATCGGCAAAAAATGAAACCATCATTTGGTTAACAGACGACTTTAAAAGCCACATAAATTTCTACTGATCTTTTTGTAAGCTATTTTAGGAAACCTGTTGGCTGACAAGTGGGTAAAAAAGATTTAAGGCAATATACATCAGATAGCTCATTCATCCTCCACATTCAGTGATGGAGACTGGATTCACAAATCACACCAAGGCACACTTGGTTTAACTTAATTAGAATTGGAGAATTTTCATATCATACTAAGTCATTGACCACAAGGGTTGGACATACAAACCTCAGCCAAAGTTAAATCCCATTATGGCTTGTGAATCATTCCACAAGGTTGGTTCCTGTGTTCCTAGAAGCAGCACGGATGCTACTTGGACATAACCAAATGTTCAAGTCCATTTCCAATTCTAAATGGTTAGGATGCCATGACTGCTAACACCTAGAATTCCATTTTTCCTTTCTTCACCTGCCCAAGAATAAGGGTTTTGATTTGTGTTTATTTATCTGTCTTTCAATCATTGAAAAAGAAGCTAATAGTTGGCTGGAATATAGGAAAGAAAGTTTATTTCAAGCAGACTCTAAGCATTACATGGTTTGCTCTGTTTTGAGCAATTAAAAGGAAGTTCTCTAAGAAGAAAATCAAGAAGAAAATCTGATTAGAAAAGTTTTGGAATGTGTGGAGATGGATAAATTAACAAAGGAGATACAAGAAAAAGAGGAAACAGAATAATGCTTAGTGTGGGAGAAATGGTGTGAATGGCTGGAGGAGAGAGATAAAAGGAAGGGAAAAATTAAATAAACGGTAGAAATAGGAGTTGAAATATAATTGTTAATATGAGGAAACAAAAATTGTAGAAATGAAAGTGGGTACAGGGATATTGTTATGTATATATGTAAATAAACAAAGTTTAGAAGTATATGTATTAATGACATTGTAGAAATAAGGGAGAGAAAAAAATGTATAACTTTGAAATTTTTGCCGGATGCGAAACTGTTGAAACAGAAAAAAGTGTCAAAGCTTTCCTTTTGTTTGTTTTTTTAAAAAAATGTTTAATAAAAAAAAAGGAAGTTCTCCAGCTTTTCTCGAATGTATCAGTTGTTCCTGAGAATGGTGGATCAAGCAGAAGCTTTAATATTCCAAACTCAGAAGCTCAGAACGATGGGCATGTTCTGCATATGTCACCCTGAGCACAGGATGGTTTTCAGAGAAAGGCTGCTTTTTTTCTCTGTGCAGAATAGAACTTATGAAATCATTTTTTTCCCCTTGCAACAGGTGAGGGATGGCAGAGTTATAGATGGCAAACAAATAAAACACAAAACAAGAAATCTTAGAAAAACTAAATCTAAATAAGATTTTGAAAATAAAATAGCATTAGGTGGCTGAGAAGTCAGAACTGTTCAAAATGTTTATTACAGTGATGTGAACACACACACAACAAAAGACCCGATGCAACAGGGAACCAACAACAAAAACAAAACAAAAATAAAAATCATGGAAAAGGAAATAAAAACAATGAGATGCCAGAAAGCCTCTTTGACGTGCTCCAAATAATGTTTTGATGCTATGGTTGCAGTCCTCAACCACTTCAATGAGCCTTCCCTGCACTATGGTTTCAGGAGAACAGCCAATGTAAGTAAGAAACAGATTTTTCAAATTAATTCTCTATTTTTAATACATGTCTTGGCTGACAAGCTTTATGCCATACTCATGCCTTGTAATGAAATGAGTCACAAGAACCAGGCTTCATGCTGGGGAAGTTAGGTCAAAGAATCCTAAAAACTATTTCTACTGGAGCCAACACTAAGGTGAAATATAACAACAACAGCAACAAAAATCTTACGTATCCCCTAAAGTGACAGACTTCACTGAAAGAAGTGTACTGAATTATTTTTACATATTTTAATTGATAGGCTTGTGAGATAATTACACAAAAGGAAAGGTGGTCAAAGAATCTGTTTTTGATTTAGGTGTGCTTTAAACCTGGGTGATTTAAAGGTATATAACACTAAGAATATGTGGCATGGAAGGATAAGGGGGAGAGAGACAATTCAGATATTAGCTCTTCTTGTTTAGCCATATTGATTATGGACATGGACATGGACATGGACATGGAAATGGAAATGGACTAAACCAGGAAGTTCTACTTGACAATCTGTCTCCTAGATTGCCTTTTTCCCCCATTTACAAGGCAGGAGTTTGCACCTGCACAGACACCAGGGGTGAAATCCAGCAGGTTCTGACAGGTTCTAGAGAACCGATAGTGGAAATTTTGAGTAGTTCGGAGAACCTGCATATACCACCTCTGGCTGGCCCCAGAGTAGGGTGGGAATGGAGATTTTGCAGTATTCTTCCCCTGGCATGCCCACCAAGCCACGCCTACAGAACTGGTAGTAAAAAAAATTGGATGTCACCACTGACAGACACCTATGCAAGGATAACAACAGCTAGTTCCTTCCTCTTAAGGCTGGTGATTCAAAGTCCAGAAAATGGAATTACAGAATGCTACAAATGTTTGGATTGTGTCATTTGCTTAATTCAAGCTACACCTTCAATATGTCTTCTAATATACTGAAGAACTATTTTGCAAGAAAGGATGGGCCTGGCAAAGAGGATATGTAGACAATTTTGTCTTTGTTCTTGCATACAATATTCCTATTGGGAGAAAGAAGACTTCATGCTTTTGGAACCCAATAGCCTGACTGCTGGGAACAGAAGTCTTACTTTAGCATCCAAGATCTGCAGCACCATGGAAAGAGAGAGAAACAGGAAATTTTCTCCTGCTCCTGATAGATTCGTCCGATTACCATAAGCGATTCTAGAATCAACTGCATTATAGAAAGAAATCCAAGAAAAGGGATTAGGCAAAAGCATCACCACAGTACCTGCTTCTGTGCTGTTGTTTAGCTGTTTTTATTCAGTTTTGTTTCTAGATATATATTTTTTCATGTAACCTTTGTTATGCTATATTAAGGAGTCTAATTGAAACAAAAGATTATAAGGCTGATGTGTAACAGCAACAATGATGCTTATAGATCAAGGCTACAGTCTAGATCAGCAGTGTCAAACTCACGTCATCACAGTGGCGTCACGTGATGTATTGGGACTTTTTTCACCTTCACTAAAGCTTCGCTAAACCGCTGGCCAGATGTTTGAGAGCCCTGGTCTAGTTCTACCTGTCTGAATTCAGCTCAAGTGCACCAAACAGATTGAAATACACAGCTACCAGATCTGGGCTGCAGAAATATAGATGACTATTACAAGGCAGCAGAGAATCACAGAAACATCTACCTCCTTTCCAACATTTCGTGGTTACCCATATTTTACTTTTATTGAGTACAAAAAGAAAAGAAAAAGAAAAAGAAGAAAAGAAAAACACCCACAGATTTTTGGAGACCAGATCTTACAGGCTTAATGAAATACACATAACTGGGGAAAAGTGTACACTGTACTTCGCTGGTCTGTTTTTTTCAAAGGCTACTTTCTCATACTTATAACATGTTAATATTGAATTCAGTTTGTTTACACCAATAAATAAGAATTTACATATATAAAAGAAGATAATCTTGCATCTTGACAGTTTCATCTCTTTCAGTATTTTAACTGGTTTAGATTAATTCTTGAAAAACAACATCTCATTTTTTCCAGACACGAAGATGGCTTTATTTGGCACATGTTTTTTTAATTCTTTTCAGTTTTGTTATTACCACACAAATATAATTTATTTTAGTTGGAGGTCATTTTCAGTTGTTTAGGGCAATCATTTTCCAAACTTCCAATGTTTTAGGAACCTTTTTTTATATATATTGGTTAATTTGCTAGTGAACCTAAAGATTACAGAGGATCATAGTGTGGGCTCTACCACAACAATCCAACGATGTTTACTATCTCATGAATGACCATAGGATTGCACTGTAACACAGCTTCATTGCATTTGCACAGAATCCTAAAGCATGGTACAATCTTAATGGCCTGTGCTGAAGGATTCAAATGGTTCAAAAACGTTGATACACTGCTGCTCAGTTTTTAGCTCACAAAAGGATGTCTAGAATCAATAGAATAGGATGATTTTTATGTATGATTATTTGTGGTTTTATATCACTACAATTCCTGAGGATAAAGGACATTTGTGACATGTAAGACTGCATCTCTTTCACCAAGAACAATGAAATGCATTTTAACATGACAACAAATGATCAAGTTTTTCTTTGCTTGTCAGTTTGCAGTCTATTGTTGATCTAGGACTGGTGGAATCATTCCTAGTCTCCACTATGCTTCAAAGGGCAGAAAGTAGGTAAACCTTGATAACAGCATCCATTTATTTCTATTTGTAAATGTATGGCATACATTTATAATTTTCCCGTTGCATTTTTGAGACATTTACTTCTCTAAGCTAGAGTCTGTCATTATCTCCAACTTGAAATGTGGTTATTTTTAATTAAAATTAAGCAAAACAAGCTAGCTTCAAAGCTTGTGGTTTGAAGCTGATTTATTGACATTAACAATAGTTGGAATTAACTATAGCTTGTCCAGGTAGGTTCAGGCTACCAGAAAAAAAAAATTAGTTTAAAACCAAACCAGAACTTTCAAACTCATTTTTGTTAAGACTTGTAAGAGCGATTGTAATCACTGTTTGCCGCAACTCATTCTTGTAATATTACAACATCAGTCTTCCAATTTCTAATCCTTCTGCTAGCTGTTCATTTCTCTAATTTATACCAGGGACTTGAGAATTTCTCTTGAGAGTGGTTTGGAGCTATGTTATTATGCCAATGGCACAAGGTGCTACTACTAGTATTGCTGTTTCCAATTCTACATTTTTCCATTACTTTGAAGCCATCCTGACTGGCCCAGTGGGAGGAGTTCCCTCATTGTATTTTCACTGGACATTCAATGAAAGAGTATGAACCAAGGAAGGCTACAGATTGCTAGGTAGATGATAGGACAAAGAAAAACAGGACATTTCTGCATGTGTACTCGATTAACTTAGGAATGAGTAAGTTAAGGCATTATACCCATGAGCATTTCTTGGAAATTCTCCCCCCCCCCCAATGAACAAATCTAGAAAGCAAACTCTTTTCTCAAGATTCAGAAGTGGTGGATACACATGCAAGTGTATACACAAACAGACACACATATACACAAAAGATACAACACCCTAGAAGAGTACAATAGTCAGGACAAGATTGAAAACAACAACTACAACAACAAGCAGAAGAACAGAAAGACGGCTCCATTATCACCCTGTCTGCAAGGCCTAGGACAACTACCAGGTCTTCAATAATTTCCTGAATACATAAGAACGGGAGCCATATGCATCTCTGGAGGGACATCATTACAGAAGGTAGGAACTGCAAGAGAATACAAGTAGGCCTTGACTTACAACAGTTCATTTAGTGACTGTTCAAAGTTACAATGGCACTGAAAATAGTGACTTATGACCATTGCAGCATCCCCATGGTCATGTTATTTACATTTGGATGCTTGACAACTGACTCATATTTATAACAGTTGCAGTGTCCCGGGGTCACGTGATCCCCTTTTGTGACCTTCTGACAAGCAAAGTCAATGGGAAAGCCAGACTCACTTAACAACGGCGTTACTAATTTAACAACTGTAGTGATTCACTTAACAAATATGGCAAGAAGACTTCCGGTGGAAGCGCAGGTCGAGGTGACACGAGAAAGAAGAGCTCCATCTTCTCGTGGCGATCTTTGTGCTGTGGTGCCCGAAATAGAGGGCGATCGGTCCG
>JANHZT010001792.1:365729-375852 GCA_032468215.1 Stegonotus admiraltiensis | reverse complement strand
CCCCCCCCCCCCCCCCCCCCCCCCCCCCCCCCCCCCCCCCCCCCCCCCCCCCCCCCCCCAAGGGATAGGAGGGCAACAACTATGATTACTCTAAGTCTCCTTACTGCATTCATTTATTGTTCAGTTCACAGTCTCTGAATACAACACAATTCTTCAACTGAGTCAGCTTTCATAATTCAGCAGTACAAAGTCTGCAAACACATGTAACCTAAATCCATATTTCACAGTGACAGCATATGATAGCAGAATGTGAAGTATTAATGCTAATGTCACTACAGTCCTACACTCTACTGCACTTTAAGAGAAAGCAGCTGCTGAGATGAAAAGTGTGCCAACTGTCTGAAGGCAGAAACATAAGAAACATTCCTTCTGTTACAAAGGGACACACACACATGCACACACACACACCCAAACACACACACAGAGAAAGACTTTCTTTAAGACTGCAAAAACAAAGATTCTTGTTTTGTTTTGTTTTCAGTTTTGCCTTTCATACTTCTATCACGAAAAGAATTCACATTCTGAAAAAGGAGAAAAATGCTTGTAAAAATTAATGGGAGTTGTCCAACAGCTGGAATCAAAGCGGGTCAAGGTTGATAGGAATGCAATGTGAAACAAATGAAGGAACATATAATCATAAGGTTTACCTGTATATGCATGATTTGTTCCAATGAATTCCCAGCACTTAGTAGAAATGTAAATGTAATTACTATGAGGTATCAGATTAACACGGAACTGTTGGAATGCTTACATGCATGTAACAAATGAGCTACAGGCTGCTCTGAGCTTACTCTTCTGGCATTTTTAAGTCAAGAAATAGTTTTTATGGCTGCAGGCATCAATGATTCCAGTTCATCCTAAAAGACTGTGAATGATAAAACAGAACTTAAATGATCTAGTTCTGTAGGCAAAAGATGGATTTATACATAATGTGAAGCCTGATTTTTTTTCCAGACTTTTTCAAAAAATTCTGCTTTATTGAACAGGACACAGTGGCTTTAATTACACAGAGCACTAAGCAAACTAATTACAATATGGGCTAACTTTTATACCTTTTCAAATATTTTATGGTACAACCCTCATGCCTATTCTAAAGAATGCAACAGGAATTATTCCAGGGCAAGTACATTTATGAATGCTTCAAGATATAGTATATAATATGCAGCTTTAGGGCTGTGTCATTAATACCCAGTAGCATTCATAAGTGTAAGTCTCTATGCAATGTTTGGCTTCAGCTCACTTAAAAACTAGCAAAACTCCTTGACCCCTTTATTAAGGAACTAATTGTGTATTTATTAACTGGACAATGAAATAGGAGAGCTAAGGTATTAATAGTGACACACTGTAGCACACTCCTAGTGCAGTTCATTCAAAAGGCAATTTTAAAATTGAATGAAGGGGTTTGACTATGCAATAAAATCAGCCACAACACCAGTGAACAGTACTTAGGAGCAAAGCCTCTAATTATCTTATTTATAAATCAACAGCAATTTTACTGATGACTTCTTTGCCGGGCGTGATTAAAATAAACTCCAAAATTAACAATGAATCAAACATGATTTATTTTATCAGGTTACGGGGGTTTTAGAAGTATGATTGACCAGCTTTAATAAAGGGGAAAAGGATAAAAAAAATTGACCACAAACAGGAGAAAGCATGTTTTTGTAGTTTCAAAAGAAGAACTGTTCTGCAACATAATTAAGGTGCTGCCCTTGAGGAAGGGGATTTTATTTTATAATGAGAATGTTTACACTATTATGGAGTTCAGTCTATTTGGGAGGGAAGGTTAAACTTCTTTCCATTAAAGTCAGTCTTATAATGAAAGGCTCTCTGAAGGGAAAAAAAAGAATGGAGCCTAATATAGTAGATGTAATGGTCTATTAAATGATTCACATGCTCTACACACAAAATGAGTCAAATTCATCTTGCCTCTTATGGCTGTTTTATGATAAAACTGTTTACAAAAACTAAATTATTGTCAAGATAATTACATATAACACATACTGTATTACTGTAAGTATTGTCTTACTCAATGACCTAGGGAAAATGTTTAGGTACAGTGAAAGGGCATTACAGCTTAAATGTTTTGTTGAGCAGGCATATGGATAGGAGGCTACTATTCAAACGTAAAAAAAATAATTTAGATTGAAAAGACATGGAACAATATGCAGCATTGCTCTTTTTCAGTTAAAACTTTGCATACATTCTTTATGATGTCATTTCTGCATTCCTCTAGCAGATGTTTGTTTATATACCAATTTACTAAAATGCTGCTGTATTAAGTCATGTTATTGAGAATGTAACCTCTACCACTAACTTATATAGCCCCGAATCTCAGTACAACTAATGTTTCCTTAAACTTACCTCATTTAAGTTATTGTTTAAAAGCAGCACTCTTTTAAACACCAAAGCACCAAATTATGCAATTAAAAATACAATGAATTATATTAAAGGCATGCAGCTCTTGATTGTAGATACCGGGCAACATTTTTAACAAGGTACTTAAAAAAAAATATTTGTAAATGTTGAGAGCTATATTTTTTGCTAAAGTTGTTATTTATGAATATAGAGAATGACAAAAATTGAAGGAATAAAAAGGCTTTTCCCTTTTCACCCCAAATTGTACAGTAATTTCATTTAATTATCATACAATGTCATAGATACACTCAGTTATTGATTGACAGCCTTGTGTGCTACATGGAGAATCCTAGGAATAAACAGAATCTAAAATCATAGAAGCAACATTTAGCTGTGTTTTGTCTTTCAGAATGTAACTGCTAAGCTCAGATCAGTTTTGGCAAGAAAAAACTTGTATTCTTCAGTATGTATTCAATACAGTCAGTAGCAGTCCAGATTTCACTGAAACCACCAAAAGCCTTTCTACTATCACAGATGGGAAAACTCAGTGATATGGAATTTATCCCGCACTGAAGCCAGAATTAGATTGTGATAAGATATGATTGGGAAATCTGCCTGACATGTAAATAAATGATTTCAATAGAAGTAACGTAATTAACACAAAGAGAAGAATGAGAATGTTTAAGCAGTATATCTAGCATATAAATCGAACCAATAAACAATAAATAAATAAATAAAGTGGTAGGCTACTATAAGCTTCTATGAATGAAATGCAGTGACTGATTATTTAGGCGCAGTTCTTTATGTAATTCAAGATTATTATAAATTGAAACTAAGACACCAGTTAAAAAGCATTATTTAAAGACATTATAGTACAATATTTAGAGACAAAAATATATTTCCATCTTGACAATTTTGAATGGTTAAAAACTCTTTCCTTTTTCAGAAGTTTGAAAGCTTTGAAAACATAGCTGACACTGTCTTTAAGTGAGGGCAATTCTTCCCATCCTTATATTGAACTACTAATATTACACTATCACACAGTTAATTGAGTTTAGTTATCTGGCAACATCAGGTACACAATGCAGGCCAGTGGCATTGTTCTTACTATAATGATAAGCTGGTTCTGTCATACACTTGATTAGTCATATGTGATGCTACCATATTAACGGTATGTTCCCTGGTTAACTAATATCATGTTGCCAAGTATACAACAACAATAAAATCACAAGAAACATCCATGCAGTAGCAAAGTAGAATTAAGAAATACAATACACCCCTTCCACCCCCACCCCTATAAGTAAGCAAAGAAAAAATTCAGGGAATCTATTGAAAATCACAACAACAGTATTTTAAAATGTAACAAATGTAGTTGTAATTGCATTAAGCTATTTTGAGTTTTAGCCTTTCTATTCATTTCAGAATAGGTTTTGGTTTTCTAGTATTATTTCCCATATTTTGATTGTGGAACTTCTGCAAAAAAAATAAATAAATGTTGCACTCCATGTCTAAATAATGTAGCAGATTTGGTGGCACCTTCTGGTGAATTTGTGCCTTTGACTATAGTTTTATTACTTTACATCATCTTGAGAAGTACTATTCCTGTAGAGCCCAAATGCAGGTTAAAAAAAAAAATCCCCACTAGTACCTGACCCCAGGCAGATTGGGTAAATTTCAGGGACTTCTTGGCCATGCATACCTGTGGGAATCCCCTGCATTAAGTGGTAATCCCCAAGGATGGTATCTCTTTGGCCATACCAAGAAGCCTAGTGGAAATCCCCAGTGACTCAGGAGCCTCAACCTGGGGGCATGATTACAAAACCAAAGGGATTTCCCCAGAGCAGAGATATACCTTGAACTGTCCTAATTTTCTGTATGAAATCTTTTATATTCGCTAAAGGTTCTATTTATATCATATGCTATGGAGAAGTTAACAATCACAGATGACCACCTTCTTTGATCTACTCTAAATGTTATAATAAGCAAATCAACCAAAAATGAAAGCAGCGCCACATAAAAATGCAACTCTTATTTCTTCTGTCCTGTTCAATAGTGAATTCAAAGTACACATCCTAATGTTAATCAGGGGTACCTCCTATGGCTAAGAGGAGAGGGTTGTAGTTTGGATACAAAAAAGAAAGACCCAAATTCTTCATGGAGCCAAACAGAAGGAACCCTCAGATATTTGGGCAGAATTGCTCTCTTATACTTGTGGCTTTGTTGATTCATTTTAGGATGGGGACAAGTCGTTTCAGGTATACCTGAAGATCTTTTGAAGATTAAAAGTGGAATGAAAGATTATCTCTGAGAAATAACTGTGTTTTCAGTGTCTTGATTCATTAAATAATGTCTATGATTTTGAAACATCTCTACAATTTTTGGGCAGAAAAAAGATATGATAGTAATTTATTTTATTTATTATTTCAGTTTATATGGCTTTCTATAGTCATTGTTCTGGGTGGACTTAATTACTTGTGTGGGACCAGTTTGTTTTTAATGCAGGATCTTTATATTATGCTACTAAAATTAAACATCTTGATGACTTGAATGGTAATATTCACCTTTTATTGTCTACCACATTATATCAATCTATTTATCGATCATCTGTTATTACTCTGAAATATTGTATGTTGTAATCCCTTGACGGACAAGGAGAAAGGTGCTGCCTAGAGAACAATCAGATAAGGGTGGGGGGGAGACAAAGAAACTTTAGAAGGATCTGCTCTAGCACAGCATACTGATAAAAATGACAGTATGGGACTTGTATTATCAGACTTGTAAGTTTATATTAATGTAACATGACAATAAAGCAGAATTAGCTCACCTGGTTGTGTTTTGATTTACCTAGGTTTGCTGACATATTTAGATTTAAGAAACCCATAAAGTTCAAACTATTCTAATCAGAACAGCTTTTTTCCCAATTTCTACAGATAAAATGAAAATTAGATTAGGGTTGATCATGTCTGTATAGACATAATACTATTTTCTATTTATGCAACAAGGAAGGATTACATCTCAGAAATCTCCACTACAGAACCTGGATCTGTTCCACAATAGTTGTATTTCCTTCAAAGCTTGCGTATATACTGTTGTTCTTTATTGCCATATGAAAAAAAACATTGTTCTGCATAGTATTTCTAAATTTTAATATGTTTTGTTAACTGCATTCTCTTTTAAAGAGTTGCTATTTTTACATGTTTTATTATTTAAAAAGCAAATATAAAAAAAGAAAAAAATGTACTGATGTACAAGCAAAAAAGGGGGAAAATAAAAATCAATAAAAACCTTTACTAAGAAACTACTTTGTTACAAATTATACTCTTCCTATTTACTATGTCCTAACTGATAGCTGTAGTTAATGCATTTATAAGCTTTAGGAATAGTTTCTGATTTCTATTTATGACCTTTTATGCATTTTTTTCTTTTAGAAACTGTAGTCTAAGTATCTAAGCTTTCTTTGTTGTGTATGATATATAAGAGAGCCATTCTTGCTTAAATTTAAATTCTGTGGTAGTTTAAGACCATTGTTAGTTAAAAACTGAAAGTAATGATACTGTACGTTTTAAACCAATTTTTTCTATCTGGTATCCTTCTGATGTGATGGAACTTCAGCTTCAAATTCTTCAACTAAGAATTTCCAGTCAGACCCTATGTTGACAGAGGTAACTCACATGGACTTTTTACATGGTAAGAAGGGACAAATAACTATGGGTACTGCAAGTAACTGTACTGACTTAATTATTTTTATCTGGCTAATTAATTTTCTTGCAGGTGAGATGAATTTCTTTATGTTTCACAATATGTTCTAGCAATTACATATGCTCCAACAACAAGAAAACTAGCCTTAAACAGGAAGCAAATAATATGGTGAAAATCAGAAGAGATACAGCTAATTATCACCAATATAACACAATACCTTCCAGTGACTTAACGAGAGTTCTTCTCCAATCAGTATCTACCAGGTACTCTCAACAGATCTGAGACATCTTGTGGGGAAAATATCAAGAGTACTAGAAGTTCTAAGGCCATGATGGCGAATCTATGACACGTGTGCCAGAGGTGGCATGCAGAGCCCTCTCTGTGAGCACGCGTGCCATCGCCAGCCGCCCTTCTGGTTTCCGGCGTATGCACCTGCTCTTCGGTTTCCAGGGCTCTGGTGCGCACAAAGAGCAGCTGGCTGGCGCTCATGCGCATGCCAGAAACCAGAAGACCAAGTGTGCATGTGCACGCTGACCAGCTGGTCTTTTGGTTTCTGAGGCGCACGCATGTTCCAGTTTGGGCACTCGGTGCCAAAAAGGTTTGCCATCACTGTTCTAAGGTATCAAAATAAAGTCCTTCCTGATAGTTATCAGATGTAGACCAGCAGGCCAAAATTACAAAATTATTTTTCCAGTACTTGTAGACAAACATGCTTTATTATATGAGCAAGGATTCAATACCTGGCCATGAGGAAAACTTAACTAGTAAGGCTGCTGGAAACCTTAATCTAACTAGGACATCTTTCCCAATAACAACAAATATGAATGTGGATTAGGAATACACAATTACGGGACAGTTACTCAACACATGCTCAGATGCACTTTAATCATATTCCTTTTTCTAGAGTTGAATTATGAAATGAGGAAAAACATACGATGCTGGCTTTGTTGAAGGCTGAGTTATTAGTACGGATGTTATATCTACACAGCCTAATAAACAGAGTATTATGTTATTGTTCTCATAATATTTTCTCAATGTCTAAGATATTTTACAGGAGTGCAAAGGGTTTTACAGTATGAAGGGGAAAGGAGAATAACCTTTAAAAAACTGCATTTGGGAAAACTTGTCACTGCTTTTTTTAAAAAAGTAGTATGTTCACCTCTTTCCTCTGAAGTTTCACGTTCTGCTAGAAATAAATTAAAAAGAAAGAGAGAACTAACAGATTTCTGAAAATACCAGCTCTCATTAAAGAGGTAGTATAATTAATACATCACAACATGTTTCTACCTTTTCATATGAAATTTTGTATAAAATAAACTGAAAATGAAAGTGCTTGTAACAGGCCCACTGAATCTTTCTTCTTCTATTAGCGTATCAGTCTGCCATCATATCTAGATGAATAGCAAAGATATCTGCTTAAAAGAACACCATGCTTTCTTTTGTCAGAAATTCATTACTTTTTATTAGGGTCATTGCTTGAAAACTTCAAAAACACCATATGGACCTAATTGTGGTTTATTTTGGCAAAAAGGAAGACACTGTAGAACAATTGAGGCATTACATTCTACAATTCCATTACTTTCATCCCTCTCCGTTTTATTACTGTGTCATTAAAGGCAACTTGAGTGAGCAAAGAATTATAGTGTCATGTGTACAGGCTAGTAGATTAATAACAAAACACACTCAAGTTTAAAGGTATCTAACAGCTGTTTTCATTATTTTGTGTAAATACGCTTGAAGCACTGCTATCTGATTAGTGGATGGAGTGCTCTTCTCTGTCACATGCCATGGGCACTGCTATGTGCAAGTAATCAAAGTGCTCGGAAAATGAGTTTACATTGTTCACTGCTGAAATACACAAATGTCAGAAAGTGACTGTGCATCAAAGCTTAGGCAAATCATCTGCTGCAAACAAACAGATTCCAATGCCCATTTCAGCTTTAAACATTGCACTGCAGCACAATGACTGAACAGGACTTATTGCAAGCCAAAATGAAGTGATGCCTGAAGAATAATAAGTTGCTGGGGTAGGTATGGATAAATGACTGTGTAGCTGGACAACTTTCGGCAGGCAGAAGTAGTATTATTTTGACCAGGTCCTACTGGGCATCCCTGGGTGAGAAGACAAGGAGGATGGAACCAAATTCTACCTCATAATCTTTGTTTTCTGGGTGTTGTCTAATAAGGAAATAGCTGCCAGTTTCTTCCACATTCTCACCGAAGTAGCTGACAACCAGTAAGAGTATAGAGGACTCATTTCCTAAAAAGAGAGGCAAATAACTTCCTTCTTGGGCTCAAAACACAGCCGAATAAATCAATAGGAATAATTTACATCCCATTAACGAATAGCATAAAAGACATCAGAGATATAAGGCATCTGAGCAAGAGCAAGCTTTGATGAAAAGCTCCTTTAGTACAAGAGTTATTCAAGAGAAGGATGGTTTGTTCTATCAGGGCATGATATATTTTCCACCATTGTCAACTGAAATAATTGGAATTATCCTACATTTCTTGTAACTGGGTGGGCCATGAGAACAACAAATATGGCCTGGATAAAATCACTCCACAGCATCTTCCTAAATTTGGCTCCCAAACAGAGCTGTATGTTCCTAATATACACTCATTTTTCCACACCAATGAAAAATAATCCTTAGAATAATCCTTAAAATAAACAATCCTAATTTTTTTAGACTGTGGCTGAAACACAAATACATTAATAACTTGTTGAAATTTAGCACAATTTTTAAAAAGAGTGCAGAAGATATAAGCTGTAAAATGCAAATATGAAAATGTAATTAAAACATCAAGGAAGATATTTTAGTATGAACCGAGGATCGTAATAATAAAAACCTAAAATCAGAGGGAATCAGTGCTTGATTTACTTCAAACAATATAATGGAACAACTAACAAATCTTTTTGAGTAACTAAATGTAAAAATGACATCTATAACGTTCCCATCACCATTACAAATCTAGGAATCTCACAGAAGCTTAGGGACTTGCCCATTTTAGGCATATTGGAGATAGATCTTACAAAGATCATGATACACACAAAAAAAGGAATGATGAAGATAAATATACAGAAAAATGTCATTGTGCAACAAACATGAAAAAGGGGCCCACTGTTTTTTTTTAAAGTAGTAAAGAACAAGGCTAGTTCAAGAACTTGAAAGGTGAGCAGTTTGCTGAAAATTAAAGAGGCAATTAGGGCTCCTGTCTCAGAAAAGAAGGCCAGAAAGTCTATGTACTGTGCTTTTGTCAACTAATATAAGACATGTCATATATATTTAGTGTTCTCTGTAAAACTGTAGCACAAAAGGCTGTACAAGGATTGTGGATCAGCAAGAAGCCTGCTACTTAATCTGTACAACTCCCTCACAGTAAAGAAACAAAATTGTTAAAATGTTGAGAGCAAAGTTCTCTAGGTGATACCTTCCATCCGATGTCTAGATGTCCATGCTGCTTAGAAAAAACATAGGTCATACGGACATCATCACCTAATATATTTGTGGGAATGTTATTAGCTGGGAAATGCTATTCTAGAACATTATACTAATTATAGCTTTTCCTACATGAGTGAAAGAGGGATATTTACTGTACTGTTGGAGGGCCTACTTTAGAAGGCTAAAGACATAAATCACCTTTTAGGAGTTCCCAGAGGGTTAACAGTCAGTTTCTTCTAGTGATTAAGGCACCAGGCTAGAAACCAAGAGACTGAGGTTACAGTAATTCTGCCTTAGACATGAAAGCCAGTTGAGTGACTTTGGAGCAGTCACATTCTCTCAGCCCAACCCACTTCACAGGGTTGTTGTTGTTGTGGAGGAAACAGGAGGAAGCATTGAGTTATTAATAAAAATATAAAAGGGGAGAGTAAAGAATAAAATTCACACAAAAATTGGAAGAACAGAATTTTAGAGAACCGTAAGAACTAAGAGCTGTCCTGTGACAAATTTATCTGGATTGGAATTCATGATATTTCATGAAATGGACTCTTTCATAAAGCTACCTAAAGTCCTGACCTAAAGTCCTGAAAGTATAAACATTTATATAAATAACTGATGAGACT
>JANHZT010001792.1:285048-295510 GCA_032468215.1 Stegonotus admiraltiensis | reverse complement strand
GATAGGCAACTGTTAAATACTTCTTCATGAACACAATTAAGGGTAATTAATATATTTTAAAATCTAAAAGCTGCCAAGCAACCATTATTCTTTACTTTCTCCATCACATTAACATATTTTCAAATATTGAATTCTTCTGGGGGAAATGTTGCTTGGTTAAAGGCAAATTAGGAAGGCAAATTATAAATATTATTAAAAACTAAATTATAGATTCACTTATTGATTGCCTTGCTTGGATGTTCTGGTTCCAATTGTGACTGTAAGTCAAAACTACCTTTGTTCTTTTAATACTGCCCAATACACTTCATAATAAGAATCCTTCCAATAATCAAGCATGGTAGATAGCATAGTAATATTGTACTACTTGTACTGCATCAGTCACTAGTAGCCTTCATTAAGACTATTTCTTTCAGTGTACTATATTTTTAAAAATAAACATTATCACATCTTTATGGTTGAACTGACTTGGTTTCCACTTATCTTTCAAAACAGCCCCAACAGGCCAAATTCCCATAACAGAGTACATGCTGTGAATCTGCTGTGACCCTCATTCAATCACTAGCAATTCTAGCTAATGAGTGTGGAAGGAATTTAGTCTGAGTTTCTGGAGAACTGTGGTCCATCAAGAATGGGCCATTTTAGATTAAGTAGGCTAGTGGACAGAACATAAGGCATCATCATATTTCTTGCCCATTCATTTTATTTGCCCGGAGCGTGACTTTTATTATAGTTATTGAAACAGACCCACAGACCACTTACAAGACCATTTAAAGCAGATTGGAGTGCAAATCAGTATTGTCCAATATAAAAATATACACCCAAATGTTTCAATCGCATTCTATCTTGCACAATTTCATTTTACTATAATCAAGATAGACTTTTAATATTTGCTGAGAAATCTCTTATGGGTGAGGCTGCCAAACTCAACAAACAAGAACACCTTGGCTTTCTGGAAAGATTCTTATTGCCAGCAGGGCAATATAATAGAACCTGTCAAAGTAATTCTCCAGTTCAACTTATACCTAGCGTAAATAAGCTGTGAGTCTCAAGCTTCCCCCTTTCCTGGGCTGATATCAGTGGTGGGTTGCTACCAGTTTGCCTCGGATCAGGCAAACCGGTAGGATCAGGCGGATCGGGCAAAACGGCAGAAGGCTCCACCCACCTGCACATGCGCAGAAGAGTCATGCATGTGCATGAGCGTACGCACACGCACAGGCAAACCGGTAGTAAACTAAATTAAAACCCACTACTGGCTGACATGTCTCTTTTTCAGCAGCCCAGGTTTCTCCCTGGCTTCCCCAGGGTTTATTAGACATTCCATCCTAACCTTTTCCAGAGATAAGATTCATCCAGAAATGCTCACAGATTCTAGAGCAGTGGTTCTCAACCTGTGGGTCGAGACCCCTTTGGGGGTCAAACGACCCTTTCACAGGGGTCACCTAAGACCATTGGAAAACACATATTTTCAATGGTTTTAGGAATAATTTTATGGTTGGGGGTCACCACAACATGAGGAACTGCAGTAAAGGGTCGCGGCACTAGGAAGGTTGAGAACCACTGTTCTAGAGTCTCTGTCCCTATGAACTCTCAGTATATCCTTCATATCCTAATTTTTTTAAAAAAATGATAGTTTTACTTAGAAAACTCTGATTAGCGAGCAATAACCTAGTATAAAAACATCCCATAAAAAACATTTTACCATATAATGCCTCTTTAAAAGTAAGATTTAGATATTTTTCCCTGGGTATCTGATTTGCACTGACTTCAATCCCTATAGGCTATGACTGTGTTCTTTTTAACATGAAATCATAGAATTCTAGAGTTGGAAGAGACCATAAGTAATCTAAAATTCTACAATAGGCCTGAAAATAAATTAAACTACCTTTGAGAGGTGCTTTCTAGCCTCTTCTGAAACCTGGTTGAAGGCGTCTTGTACAGTTCTTACAGCTAGAAAGCTTTTCCTTATATTAAAGTGAAATCTAGGTAGCTGCAATTCATACCTGTTAGTTCTAGTTCTAGTTTTCCATAGTTTCCACAGGATAATAGTTTCTGACAAATCCCCAGTGGCATGTCCGTATCAATATATTCTAGCCACGTGTACATTACTTATTGCTGACACATGGTGTGGTAAAACAACAAAGTCTACACCTTTAAAAAGCTCAAACATTTGAAACAAGCAGGCAAATTGTGTTTCTCTTGTTTCTCACTTTTCATGCTTAACAGGTGCTCTTTTTCTTTTGAAATATAGGTTACTCTATTTCTATGAAAAAAACCTGATGATGTGTGTTCCTTTGCTTAACATGAAAAACAGTCTGCAGCTGTCATGTGTTTCTCAATCTCTAATATCCATGGTAGCAATTAATATATTTTTTTACACGGGTTAAAATAACAGGAGAACGGGAAGAAAATTGGAACATTTACTCTTCATAAGCTTATTTTCATCTATGAAAGTTCCAGTGACATATGAGGATAGTTTTGCAAGTATCTTATAAATGACTGCAATTTTATACATTCAACACCTGGTATTTAGATTTTTTATAATGCTTCATAAAAATGAGTAAATCATGGTAGCAATTTAGGAACAAAAATAAGTATCATAGAATAAGATGTTCCATGCAACAGTTCAAAATCAGCTCCAGGTCTGTTGATTGATTTGGGAAGGTAAACAGATTTTTTGCCATTGTGGGTGGAGACGGCAGCCAGAAATGGGTTGTTCTCATCTGTTCAGCTTCAAGGACTGAGTCTGTAGAAAAGTTAAGTCTGGCCCTTGTTGCTAGGGATCTCCAGCTTTTGTCTCAGTCCTTCAGACTGGACAGACATCTTGTGTTGGGTCTCTTACCCAGATTTATCTTTCCATTCCTGAGTGCTGTTTGTTGCCTAGTTTTTCTTCCCATTTCACTTGATCATCAGACTGTAAGTTGCAAAAAAATTTCCTGTGGATTTTAACCTTCCCAGCAGGCTTGCCTGCTTTCCAGGGGAGGCCAACCCCCCTGTCCTTTCTAATATCTGCTCTGTTGAACTGGCAGGCATTCCAGAGCACAGTGGGACCTTGGTCTCCCAGGGGGAATTGGATCAAAAACGCCAGGAGCTCTGCGCTCCCTACAAAGTTTTAATTGGTTCGGTGAGGAGCTCTATGCTCTGTAGAGGCTGATAAGGTGGTTCTTGCATTTTTTATTTTTCTGCAGGCCGCCCGAAGCATGTTCCAGCTGGTGGAGCTTCGTGCTTCCATTGTGCCCGCCTGCTTCCCGAGGGTGCCAGCCTCTGGATCCTGACTTCCCGGCTTGGCGGCAGTGTTTTTGGAGGGAACCACGTCCTTGGCCACCTCAGGAGCTTCGCACTCCATTGCTAGGCCGTTGGGAGCCATTGGAGACATTCCGGAGCTTCGCGCTCCATTGTCTGGTTGCTGGCCACCATTTTATGGCTTTCAGGAGCTTTGCGCTTCATTGTCTGATAACGGTCACCATTTGAGCTTCACTCTCAAATTTTTGATAGCACGTTTGCACCTTGTAGCTGGCCTCTGTGATTAGAAACAAATAGGCCTTTGTTTCTGCTGTATATCTAGGGCTAGGGATTTCCCTGCTAATTGGACTGGAGTTTTTCCTCAATCTCTCTCTCCAGAAACAAGTGCCCTGAGTGTCTTCTTTGAATTGGAGGTGGCCATTTGAAATTCACCTACTGGCTGGCAGCCATTTTGGGAAACCAGTTTGCCATAGGATTTGCTCTGCCTTGCTCCTAACAGGCCCAGAGACTTTCATTTTATAATAAGGATGCCTAAGGCACTTTCTAAATCGAAACATGGCCAGGTCTCCTGATAGGGTGCCCTTGGGCAGGCTGATAGGGTGCCCTTTGACAACTTGTAGCTTGAGGGCATCTTTCGGAAACTTCACACCCTTGGGCACGGAACCAGGAGCAGCTCAAGCCCCTGATAACATGAACATGCTCCCAGGAGGCAGCAACTCTCGGTCTCATCATACCCCTCGGAGCCACAGCTCGGCTGCCACCAGGGACAAGAGGCGCAGGGACCAGGCCTTGCAGAAAATCTGCGATAAGGCCAGCAAGAGTAAGGCCCTTCCCTTTCAGGAGCTTCCCCAGGTTCTTCCCTCTGTGGTGACACCTGACCAGGTTTCTCTTTGGGTCTGTCCCATTTCTGCATCCACTTCAGGTTTGTGGGGACCTTCTATTGCCTCAGCTCCTCCTCCTCTTTCTCTTCCTCCACTGGAGACTACTGAGGCCGCTCCAACCAAAATTCCAGGGGTGACTGAAACCTCTCTCACACATTATTTGCTCCCTGATAATCTCCAACAGATATTTTCCAGGGCTCTACAGATGTCACTGGAAGCTGGCTATCTATATCCCAGCAGAGATCCTTCTGTGAGATCCGTGGCTTCTGCTTCTCCTGTGCAGGACATCCAGAATGATCTGCTATCCTGTCCGGAATCAGTGTTGTCGGCTCTTTCACACACGACTCGTCCAGCAATCCTTGACAAGGGCGACCACCAGGAACCGAACCTGTCGGATGACAAGGGCCTCGCACCGGAGCAACCGGCCTTTACAGGTCTTTTCCTCCAGCAGTTTTTAAATCCTTACTCTTTAAAGCAACTAACGCTTTAAAGCTCTATTCTTTACTCGCTAACTGCATGTCTGACAGTGCCATCAGGGGCAGGCTAGCTCTATTTGCCGACCAATGGGACAGTCTTATGTCAGACTCTTGGGTCAGGGATATGGTAAGATCTGCTCTATCCCTTGAATCTCTCTCCACCCCCCCCCCAGGTTCTTTATTCACTGTCCCGTTTCTAAGGACAAACACAAAAAGGTCCTCATGAATTTGGCCGTGAAACACCTTCTGGACATTCTAGCTATCCAAGAGTTGCCAGAGGATCAGGCAGGTCAGAGGTCCTATTCTTTACTCTTTTTAGTTCCCAAGTCCTCGGGTGGGTGGAAACCGATTCTGGACCTCAAAAGACTGAACCGATACATTGTTTATAAACAGTTCAAAATGCAGTCTCTTCAATCTATTTTGGCTAGCATCAGGAAGGGCGACTTCCTCACCTCTATTGACCTCACTGAGGCTTATTTATCTTTTCCCCGCATTGCAAATACCTGCAATTCTATTATGCCAGTAGACACTATCAGTACCACGTCTTACCGTTTGGACTGTCTTCTGCCCCTCGTGCCTTTACTAAGGTGCTTGCCACCTTGGTGGCTCATCTGCAGGCCATCCCTGTCCGTGTCCAATGTTACTTGGATGATATTTTAATTCAATCCTCTTCTGAACAGCTTTCTCTAGAGGATCTCCAAGTAACTTTATTGCCTCAGGGGGCACGGTTTCTCTATCAATATAGAGAAAAGCCACTTAGTCCCGTCGACATGTATATTACATCTTGAGGTGGTTATAGATTCCCTAGATGGTAAAGTCTATCTCTCTCAGGAACAACAGGCCAGCTTTAAGGACCTAGTGAGTAAAGTTCAGACAGAACGTAAAGTTTCCCTGGCATTACTGTTTACGCTGCTAAGCAAGATGGTTTCAGCCATCCACATTACCCCGTGAGATCACCTTCATGCGAGGGACCTTCAATGGTTTCTCTTGCCCTTTCAGAAGGCGGGCAAAGACAATTCTCCACTGGGTCTATGGGCGGAGCGTAATTTGTGCTCCTTGACTGCAGAGCACATATCTGGGGGGTCCAATGTGCAGGTGGACTGGCTCAGCCAGAAAGCCATCAACCACGTGGAGTGGCGCCTGCATCCTTCCATCTTCTGGGACCTATCAGACCACTTTGGCCTTCCGGAGGTGGATCTCTTTGCTACCCCACAGAATGCTTCCTCGCTTTTATACTCTATTTCCAGCTCCACAGCTACTTCCAGGGAGTAGACGCTCTCCACAGTCATTGGCCAAGGGAGCTTCTTTACACCTTTCCTCCCCTGCCACTCATTCCAAGAGTGGTACAGAGGATACTGGAGGAGCAGGCGGAGGTCATTCTTCTTGCTCCACACTGGCCCCAGCGGTCTTGGTTCACTGACCTCTAATCATTGTTGGTGGCCCCTCCCTGGAGGATTCCTCAGGACGTGGCCTCACTCAGCCAGGGGGCGTTGGTCCACCCAGACCCCCTGTGGCTCCAACTAACAGCCTGGCGCTTGAGCGGCATGCTCTGAGTAGGGCCAACATCCCCTCCAGGGTTATCTGGACCATCCAAGTGTCTCGCAGACCATCCACGGACCGTATTTATTTGGCCATTTGGCAGGCATTTTGTGACTGGTGTAACCGTATGGGGGTTTCTTCCCTTCAGGCCTCAATTGTCCACATCCTGGAATTTCTCCAGGATGGGCTTGACAGGAGACTATCACCCAATACGCTTCAGAGGCAGGTGGAGGCTATCTCAATGGTCCTGACTTGTGGGTCCTTTACCTCTGTCCCAACACTCTCTTATACGTAGATTCCTGCGGGGAGCCACTTATTTATGTCCCCCCACATGCTGCACAGGTATCCCACCTGGGATCTGTCTGTGGTTCTGAACTCTGATGGGAGCCCGGTACGAGCCCTTACGGACTGCCAGCCTCTGTCTGCTGTCTTGTAAAGTCACCTTTTTGGTGGTGATTACCTCTGCCAGGAAGATTTTGGAGCTTGCCGCCCTCTCTGTATGAAGTGACCTCTGCATATTTCACTCTGATCACATGGTCCTTTGTCTTGATCCCTCCTTCATCCCAAAGATCAATACTACCTTCCATCAGATGCAGGAACTGATCCTCCCAAATTACTACCCACATCCTGCTCACCCTTTGGAAAGGCACTGGCATATGTTGGACATTAGGAGGGCCCTTCGTATTTATCTTAAGAGGACTTCTGACTTTTGTAGAATGGAGTCCTTGTTTGTTTCCTTTATTCCAGTGTCTTTAGGTTCCAAGGTCTCTTCCTCCACCATTGGCAGATGCATTCGGCAGATGATCACCAAGGCGTACAAACAAAGCTCCTTGCCACAGCCATCGCATCTGACAGCGCATTCCATGCGCAGTGCAGCTACTTCTGCGGCCTGGGCCACACAGGCATCCTTGAACAAGATCTGCAGGGCTGCGACGTGGACGTCTTCTTCGTCCTTTGTTAGGTACTATAAGCTGGACCAGTTTGCCTCACCTGAGGCGGCATTTGGCCACAGGGTATTACAGCGGGTTCATTCTGCCAGGGAGACTTCTGACCAGACTGTGGCCTGCCTGTAATCTGGTCTTCTGTGTTGACTTTTCTTTATTTCTCATGAGATGTCGAGTCTGTTTATCATCTTCGCCAAAAGCTGGAGATCCTTAGCAACAAGGGAGGGACTTAACTTTTATACGGACTCAGTCCTTCAAGCTGAACAGACAAGAACAACCCATTCCTGGCTGCTGACTCCACCCAATGAGAAGGTGCGTATCAGGTAAGACCAATGCCCCATTTCAGGTTCCAAACCTCGTTGTCTCAAACCAGAGCAAAGCTTATTTCCTTGCTGCAATGTGACATATTTGTGTCATGTCCATTCTGGTCCCAAATATGTTTGGATTTGGAATTGAATTTCTGAAATCTACTGTCACGTTTCACAGTTGGGAAGAATTTGAGAGTAAGCGTCCCAAAATACTTCCAGGGCACCAAATAGGAAAAGGTTGTATTGAATATTTTATCTAACTTTTTATGCTGCTTGTTCTACATCGTACTTAAAAGATTGTAGCTGCTTGTTCAGCTGCTTGTTCCTGTGATATTTTTTTCTTCTTTGTCTGTTATGAAAAGGCAGGATCCATGAAGATTAATTTTATTTCTCAAAAGAGTAGCAATGATGTCATTTGACGAATCAGGAAATGCCACCTATAACAATATAATGAAAGATTTACATTTGCTCCAGCTGCAACCATGTGATCAGTTCCTCACTTTTCAACGGTGTTTCTCTACTACATTTATTTAATTCCAGGAATATATCATCCATTGCATTAAATTGCTTCTATTATGTTGCGTGTAAAAGTACTGTAAGATTTTAAAACATCAAAAGACGGTTTATCTACTACTATGCACAAATGTTCTTCCCATAACCCCCTCTTGATCTTAGAGAGGAAATGGATGAGGCTATTTCATGACATAGTCTACAACTATGTTCTGACCTAGGCTTCCTTAGAAAGTATAAAGCACAATCTTAGTCCCGGTAAAACCTCTTTTATTTACACAGCTGTGAATTATTGTCATTTACATTCAGCAAGGCTTCACAAACAGTCTTTCAGGGGAATGTTTATAAACACCCACCTTATCTCCCTTGGAATGCTGCCAGAGAACTAATTGTCAAATGCAGGGCAAGGCCAAACTGGGCACAGAGTCAAACAGAACTTTCAAAAGCTTGAACTAACCAGATGAACTAATCACTTCCTGCAAAAGCTCGTATCCCATTCGCTCTTTTATGTCTTATGGGAGGGGCCAATCAACTCCAAGCCTTACTCCCAAGTTGACCCTGTTTTCTTAATTTTTCTTGTCTTCTGGCAGCTCTGTGCATGCACACACTGGGAATAGGCTCCTGCTGTTCTTCTGCCTCTCTGATGTCAGTCTCCAGAGACTCCAGAGGCTAACTATCAGATGGCCTTGGCCCCCTCTCTGCTTCCAATGCAGAGCCCTCGTCCGAGCTTTCCCCAGCCCTCAGGACTGGCCCAAGTTCCTCCCCAATCTCCTCACTGTCCAACTCTGCTGGCCACCAGCAGGCCACAACAAATACATCAAGGTTTTTGGCAACTTTAAGATTAGTGGACTTCAATTCCCAGAATTCCTCAGTCAGAAGGCTGGCTGAGAAATTCTGGTAGTTGATGTCCACACATCTCCAACTTGCTGAAGTTGAGAAACATTGAATTAGGGGACAGAAATGAGCACAACAGACATCCAAGCATATGGAAAGGAGGAAGCACCATAAGCATTTTCTTAACTACTATCACTGTATCCAGAGATGGTTCTTGTAAGGTTAAAATCCCAAAACTGGGTGATGATGGTGCTATCTAAAACATTTTGTACTCTTTGAAAAGTTTGCAATAATCCGTACTTACAAAAAGGATTGGTTATGAGACTTGCTCACAGCCTCACTAGAACAGCGCTAACGTTTTTCATCTTTAGTAAATATTGTAACACGTTGCTTATTCATCTACTTGCTTTGCTATTTCACCATTTATGCATAATATACCATCATGCATTATATTATCTTTGCCAAAGGCAACTACTTTCGACTTTTTATTGATTTAGAAGCCATGGATAACTCCTCCAAAATTTCTCACTGTTGTGGAAAATCAGAAATAACAATTTCATTTGGACCAGGTGCACCAAATAAATGGTTAGATGCAATGCACTGCCAAAAAGCATTCTATTTAAATCAAGCTTTTTTTAATTCTACAAATATTATGATGGACCACTTTAGCCTACCCAATAGATTCAAATACTAAAAGGACGAGAGAGGTTTTCAAAATGTCCAGGTGGTCAATGAGATCAAATAATAATTTCTCAAATTAGAGAAGCTGAATGAAGCTCCTTAATATAGACAGCAACTACAGATAGCATAAGAACCCAATGATAAATCTAAAAAGTTCACCCATCTTTTTCAACTAGTAATTGAGTATAGTCAAAATCTTGTATGTAAAATTCAATAATCTATATTTTTTTTCCATAGAATAACCAGTGTATAAACTAACCACAGAATATCCAAATTCCATATATTAATGAAATAAGATTAGGAATATTAGTAAGAGATTTCTAATCTATCTGTAAAACATAAAATATTATCCACATATATATTGTTGAATGCTCTCTGGGCTATTTCTCAGTATATTCTTTCCTTTCGTGGTCATTTCCATATTAAGTTGTTTTAATTCTTGATTTGATTCACCTTTTGCTTCCTGGAATCCTTTGGAATTCTCCATATAATACAATATTAGATCACCCATATTAGACCACCAAAAATAATTATCTCCTTTTTTTGTAATTCCACATCAGAATCTTTTGTTGATACTACTAGAAATTTGAAAGTATCAAAATTTCTAATATTACAGACAGGATTCTGATGTGAAGGAGAAAGAGAACATTCTTGGCATGTATTTTAACATAAATAAACCAAAGAGGCAGCATACAATTAATAAACACACACAATTTAGGAGCTAAATAAACTATATCAATCCAAAACTTAAAAGAAACTCAGAATAAACCAATATCCAGTTCAGAAGCTACCATGGGACCATATCAAACATCTTCTTCATATCCAAAATATTATCACTTTGTTTGTAGTTGAAGCTGGAATAATATTGTCAGAGGTTTGATATTTCAGCATAAATAGTATACTACATACAGTAGTCTAAACTGGTTGGAAGGATACAGGGATGAAATGCTCCCAGTTCGGACCAGATTGCCCGAGCCAGTAGCACTGGCGGCAGGTGTTTCTGAGAACCGGTAGCACAAATCCCTGCGGGGGGGGGGGGGGGGGGGGGG
>JANHZT010001792.1:252613-262938 GCA_032468215.1 Stegonotus admiraltiensis | reverse complement strand
TGAGCCTGGTGAGATTTGAACTTGCAGTAATTGCAAGCAGATGTTAATAACAGTGTTTTAGTCCACTGTACTACCACGGCTTATATAATCACAAGGCCACATGTTGATCGCTTAGCAACCAGCCCACATTTACATTTTATGACATGCCTATTTAAAAGTAAACTTGGGGTTGTGGGAAAGAGGACACTATAATATGTTTATACAATGTTTACAAGCCTGCACTTCTGATCATTAAATTCCAAAGAACTTACTTACAAGAGATCAGAAACAATTTGAGTTTTTATTGTAACAAAAAGGTAAAGTTTTCCCTATCGACTCATATCCGACACACGGCTCATCTTCATTTCTTGGCCGAGGGAGCCAGTGTTGTCTGAAGACATTTTCCATGGTCATCTGGCTAGCATGGCTATACACCAAAGGCGTATGGAATGTTGTTACCTTATCACCAAAGTGGTACCCATTTATCTACTTGCATTTGCATGCTTTTCAACTCCTCATGCACCCATTTAGACCCTGCAAAAGACCTTCAATTCAACCCATTCAGCCATGGTAAAGGAATTCTCAACCTCCTTTTCCTTGACTTCTGATGGTCTGTGGATTCCCAATGAAAGACAGAATGAAAGGAAGGGGCAGACTTCTTTTCTCAGAAGTAAGTTTAGAAGGAAATAGATTCTATTATATTTTTTTCATAAAAGGCCAGTACTCAGGATTATATGATCCTACATCCAGAGCTATTTTTAGTGAATCCAATCTAATCAAAATTTATTGCAGGAAGCAAAATAAAACTGGATTCTAAGGTCCTTCAAAAGTAAGAAGGACCTATATCAACTTACAACCATAATTGAGCCTGGCAATGATAGTAATAAGTCATGGTAGTCGTAAAGTGGTCACCATGTGACTGGACTCAATTTTTTTTCACAGAAGTTGTAAAGCAAACACAGGGTTGGTTAAGCAAATACCACAGTCGTTAAGTTAACACATTGGACCAGTTTTTTTGCCAGAAACCAGACAGTTTCCAACAAAACTGTCATTAGTTGTAGAAAGTGGCTGCAGGGCATTGCCAACAGCCTTAAATGTGGGCCAGTTGCCAAGTGATCATGTGGGATCCCAATGTCAGAATTTTGAAATTGGATAGTAAGTAGCTTTGGGGAAAGTGAGTCTGTCAAAACTTTGAACAGTAACTCAACAACCAGTCCGAAGTCAAGGACTACTTGTAATTAGTAACAGGGAGAAGGATCAAGGCTATGTAGGCATAGATCTACTAAATCCAGCTTCCTTTATTTACTTCCCTTTCAGGTGCACAGATTTATTCTGACTAGTACCAACTCTGTTGATGAAGGAGTATTTTGTGGGGGAAGATCAATCAGAATAGCCCCCGAGTCCAAGATGCTCCAATCCCAAAAATTAATTGGAAACCAAGGTCATCCAACCATTACTGAGGCATAGTAAAAAGGACAAACTTCGTTATCATTTCAGCAATGGCTGGCGAATGCTGTAAGCCTATGATGGTGAACCTATGCAGAAGTCGCACGCAGAGCCCTCTCTGTGGGCACACGAGCTGTCGCCCCAGTTCAGTTCCACCACGCATGTGCATGCGCCTCCTGCTGCCCAGCTGGTCTTCAGGTCTCTGCCGCACATGTGGGGGGGGTGGGGGCTGTGTATGCATGTACAGGGGTGGGGCGTGTACAGGCGGCCCACGTGTGCATGCACAGGGAAGTGACATGCATGCAGGGGTGTGTGCGGGGGAGGGGTGCATGTGCAGGGGCCACACGTGCATTTCATTTTAGGGATTTGGCATGCACGTGCACATTCACATGCACAAGCTTTGGGCACTCAGTCCGGAAAAGGTTAGCCATCATTTCTTTAAGCCATTATAAGTTACTAGTAGGATTATTACCTTTAAGTACCACAAGTACCTCTTTTAAAAAATAATAAATGAAGTGTTTTGAGTGTTATAAGAAAGCTACTTTCACTAGTTATACATTTTCCATTTAAGAGAAACATTCTAAAATGAATAAAAGCCCGAAATGTGAGCATCACAAATATTAACTATCAAGGATGAGCAAAGTATAAAAATGAGAGAAATCAGAAACCAGAAAAAGGGCCTTTCTCATTGAAGAACACCTCTCCTCAATGCTTGAAAGCAGTTACATTCTTTGCAAAATTCATACATCTGGTGTGGAAACTACTCCTGTATCTATATGCATGGTTTAGCGGTTTACGTGTATAAGCATGCAGAGACAGTCCCGTAGCTTCCAAGTTGTACAAGCCTTGAAAAAGATGTGAAAGACACAAGAGAATGAAGTGGCACATAATAGAGATCCTAAAATAAATGCAGCTCTACTTTAATAAGAGTAGCTAGAGATCACTTTTCTCTATAAAAAGGGTGAGGTTCACACATATACAGTATTACAAATGTATTATGCAGTATTCTTTAAAAGGCAGAAACACAGCAAATATTGGAAGCCAATTTCCAGATTCTTTCAAACACTTTCCTTAAATGAATTCTAAAAGCTTCTGTTAGCATATAGTTACAGTCATGGATTTAGCAAACAACTTGCATTTGGAGTATGATTCAATTGGACACATCTCTTTAAAAGCAGAACAAAATGGCATTTTTGAATCATATTAACTATTTGCAAAGTACACTACTATAATTCCACATATCCCACACACACACACACACCCCTTCACTGTCGTTATAGATGTCAATGTAATATTGCTTCTTGAAAACGTTAGCAAATACAAAATCAATGGATTGGCAGAAACATATAAAGTGTTCTGCTACTTAATTTCTATTTCCTAAGCTATATTACCAAAGTACATTTTCCACTTTAATATTTCCAACTTTGGCAGCACATCTTGTTTCATGTTTTATAATTTGTTACTGAACCTGACCACAGAACTTGTCATCTTCCTCTTCCTTTCCAAAAGTGGTTGAGGCATAAGCTTGAATATCCATCACAAAGGGGCTATCTGTGAAATCTAATTGATATTACTTGGTCACTAACTGCATTGTATCCATCCACAATCTTTGTTGTACTTCTTCTGACTATGAAAACACCACTGATCTTCCTTTCATTTTCATGGACGTGAACAGTAAACAATATGATCTTCTGACTGGAAGTATAAAATTCCAATCCATTTCCATATGCTCCTATCCACACTGTTAAACAATAATTGATTCATTAAATGCTTTTACTTTGTTGAGCTTTTCCTTGTTTATGCTTCTTACATTCATGCTGCCGCTGTAATTTCCTTTGCAGCTTCAGGTTTATTTCCCTGAATGGTCAGATCAGTAACCAGGCACCCAGAAGGGTTGTTTTTTTTTTATTCAGCTGCATCATAAATACCATTAGCACTCTGTGAACCAAATGGACAGGGAAGATAATCATCCAACACAATATTGTCCAATCACTTTATCTTGCCTGCCCATTTGGTTCCCTTGGTAATCTCAAAGGTGTTTTTTTCTTCAAAAGCAACTGGATTGGTTTTTTTCCTTGAGGAAGAAAAAGAAAACATTTTGCTTCTCATACAAAAAGTTTCATCAGTTCTTATGACAGGAGCATAGAAGGTTAGGTACTGACAGTTGAGACTGGACAGTGGGGAGATGGAAGCAGTGGTGGGTTACTACCAGTTCACCCCGGATCAGGCAAACTGGTAGCGGCGGTGGGAGGCACTGCCCACCCACCTGGACACTTCTGTGCATGTGCAGAAGCATTGCGCGCATGCACCCATCAGTGATGGGTTTTGAAACCTGCCCCTGGATGGAAGGATAGGTTCTGATAGGGTCCCCCCACCATCCAGTCTCAACTGTCAGTACCTATCCTTCTATCCTCCTGCCATCAGAACTGATGAAGCTTCTTGGATGAGAAGTGAAACGTTTTCTTCTTCCTCCTCCTCAAGAAAAAAGCACCTTTGAGCAACTATGACCTGGATGACCAAGAATCTCCACAGACGTTTTCCCTTGGTAATATCCTGAAGTGATTTATCGTTGCCTTCTTCCTATGCAATACAGTATGAATTTATGCCTTTGTTGCTATCACTAAAGTGATCATTCATCTGCAACATCTTCCTACATCACTATTGGCCAATATTGGGATAATGTTCATATCTTGGGAAACCCTAATAGAAGTATACACTCTTGGCATACTCACAGTGTGCCTTGCTCTTTCTCACAGGAAGTCTCTGCCCTCCCATATGAGAGGGCAGCATAGCAGGATTTGTGTGTGTCTCTCTGTCTCTGTCTCTGTCTCTGCCTCTGTCTCTTTCTCTGTCTCTGTGTCTCTCTCTCTGTGTGTGTGTGTGTGTATTCTCAAAGATAAATAATAGGGGGAGAAAAAAAGGTTGTGTGCATTATAGTTATTAAAATTAAAAGCTGGGGAAAAGACCACATTTGATAACTAGACATAACTATTGAAACGAAGTCAATCTTTGATCTTATCATTAAATCTAGACTATATAACAATATATTATATCATTTTCTCATTTACAGAACACAGAGACTTTCAAAAATAAATAGCAAACTCAACCTCCTGGGGGAACATGACCCATAGTTTGAGAACTCCTGACCCATGGCATAAGCCCAATGCCTTTGAAGAAACTTAAGCTCTTAGGCTACACATTGCTTTCACAGGAGAAAAACTGCTACCACAATGGCTCCTTCTCCAGCTACCTTCTAAACAGGAAGTCTAGAGCTTTTCATCACAGCCAGCCATGGAAAAACTACAATAAGCAACTAAACGAGGAGGAAAATGTTCCAAGACAATAGTTTATATGAATCAGCTCTTTGTCCTTGTGGTCTGCTCATCTGGTTGTCAATCACTGAACTTGCCAGGAAGAATGAATTTTGGACTCAAAAATGTCCTTTGCATGAAAGATGTAGCAAACATGTCATACCGTGTTGCTATGACTGTTCCAATAACAGTTGCTTGTTCTAGGGACTCCATAAGCTAGAAATATCATCAGTTGCAAAACGCACAGAAAGATGAACCTCAGGGAAAATTCGGTAGCACATCAAGGCTAAACAAATCCCCCAAACAATCACATTTTGCATTGATGCTTAAAAGGGGGTAAGCCTTCCTTAATCTAATCAGGTATTTTTAATGAGAGAAAAAAAAAATAGGTAAGTAAGCAGATCCACACCAGGCTATTTATTCCCCCTCCCCGCCCCAAACACCACTATTTTTAATATGCCTGTATAAAGCAATGAAGGTGAAATTCATTATATATTGATGATATACATTTTGTGGGACACTATGATGTCGCAATTTTATTAATGTACTTGTATCATTTCTGAGACGTCTTCAGTAGTGGAAGTGGCTCCTGCACACTCATAGCTCATTCACAGAGGTCTCTGTTAATTGGCCGTACCAGAAGAACCTCCTTAAGTAACATGAAGTGAAACTTACTGGTAACTTTCTCTTTTTAGAAGCAGGGTACCCTGTTCCCTAGGAAAATCAGCATGTTTGGCAAGCAGATAGGACTTACTAAATTCTCCTCTGAGGCAAACAACACCCAGCGAGGTCAAAGGAAGATACATCAACATTATTATTATTATTATTGTGTTTTATTTTTCTTAATAATTAAAAAGCAATAAAACATGCACGTGAAGATATTATTTGCAGCACTTGGATTATGTCCAATAGATATAGATATCAGACTTCAAACCTCCACCAATAAAAACTTCTGACTAAATCACTGCTCCCAAGAATCCCTTTCCCTATAATTGCACACTTGTTATCTCTTTCAACTCTCAGTCTATTGATATCACTGCTCTTAAGGACTTGTGAAGCGTTTCAGTCCTAATCAGGAATTGGGCCTTTTACCCCAATAACAGCACCCAATTTTTCAAGTTGCCCTACTAAGACCCTGCCCCCCACCCCCCATCTGAACTCAAGGCATTCCTGGTGCCTCTTCAGTCTCTGAATGAATCTTTAGAGGACCATGTTTCAATGGAATTATTTCACAAATCAGATTAGAAGACCTGCTTAGCCCAAAGCATTGGTAAAGCAAAGCACCTCTTCAAAGTTTTCTACAATACATTACACTGTAAGGGAAATGGGTGGAATAAAGTTAAATAGATAGAAGGTAGATAGGTGTGGGTGGGTAGATGGATGGATGGATGGATGGATGGATGGATGGATGGATGGATGGATAGATAGATAGATAGATAGATAGATAGATAGATAGATAGATAGATAGATGATAGTACATATAGAAGACTAGTCTCAATTACCTTCCAAAGTCTATCAGCATTTCCTTAAAATGGAAACAGCTGTGTTCCCAAAATTCTCAGAATGTTTTTCATTAAATTACAATACATACAATTAGGATGTACAGTAGAACCACTACTTGAAAATGAGAAGAGGAAACAGTGGAAGTAACTACATAAAAATATTCCTTTAGGACCAAATGTGATGAATTATTTCAGTCTGAATCACGATGGACAATCATTCACAGCAACTATTCACATTTTTTAAAAAAAAAAAGTTATTGAAATATGAATCATACTGCCCTCATTCATGGAATGGTGGAAGTAAAGAATCTGTGGAGAAAAATTATATTTTCTAAAATTTGCATGCTGCTTATCAAAACAGATGTAAAAATAATATACAACAGAATTTTAAAAAGTAAAAGAAATTAGTACAGAGCCTTACTATATTCTGAAGAGGCCTATTTCCAGCTTTTGAAGAGGATAGTAATATGTGAAAGAGCATAAATGAAAGACTGAAATTAATTCTATTGATTTCCATGTTTCTTCTTAAATACAACATGTAGCTTTTCATATAAAAGCCACATGGGTACTCCAGGAAGCAATGCAAAACAAAGCAAGCAGAATGTATATAGTGTGTATATTGTCCTTAATATGTTTTGCTGTAAGCACATTTGGGCTTAAAAGATATAGAATTCTTCATTTGATAGAACTTTTAAATATCTATATTCACATGGGAAGTCCAGAAAGTATACACAATGAAAAACCTTTGAGTGAAGAGTCCTTCACAATTCTGAACAGAATTTTTTTTTATGTTAGGGTGAAAATGATTTGGGTTCAATCTTCTGCCTTTCCATTAGACTGACTAAAATTCTTCCACTTTCCAGCCCCTTTTGCTCAATTGGTTTCATCACATGAAGGAGCAAAAAGGAGATACCGGTAGTCTTCTATTTATGACCACAACTGAGTCCAAAATTTCTGTGGTTAAGTGAGACAGTGGTTAAGTGAGTTTTGCCCCATTTTACGACCTTTGTTGCCACAGTAGTTAAGTAAATTACTGCAGTTGTTGAGTGAATCTGGATTCCCCACTGACTTAGTTTGTCAGAAGGTTGCAAAAGATGATCACATGACCCCAGGACACTGAAACCAATATGAGTCAGTTGCCAAGCATCTGAATTTTGATCACGTGACCACGGGGATGCTCCAATGGTCATAAGTGTGAAAAAAGGTCATAAGTCACCTTTTTCAGTACTGTTGTAACTTTGAACAGTCACTAAGTGAGTGGTTGTAAGACGAGGACTACCAGCAGAGTTAGCTCAGTATGAATACTTCTCCATGACTTGAACCCTTAAGAAAGAAGTTTTGAATTTAGACTTTTCTTTGTGATGTCAAACTTAGAGAACGTTTTCTCCCAACTGCATTTTAAAAAGAAACTGCCCACCAATCTATTGCTATACAGTTCAGTCTACCACCTCAGTATTCTCCCATCCATCATAAAGATAAACTGAGTTAGTAAAAGACTGTGAATACAAGTTGGTTCTATAGTACATCTTTTCCACCGTTCTTTCTGCTAGGCCTATTTATATGCACACCAATGGAAAATTTTTCATTTTCTCTGTTTCTAACATTTAGGACTTAAATGTTTCAAAATTCAGCTGAAGTTGCTAAGTTTAGCTGTTTTTACTCAAAGCTTCTTAAGTGCAGCTAATAAGAGCAATCAGTTTTACCTACATTAGGAAAAGATAAGGCATGAAGTGTTAGCTGAATTATAGTTTGTTCAGATCAACCTGGCAGGAAGAACAGGAGTTCTCTAATGAATAAATAAATATCGGATGTATATAAACACAATTCTTATACCCAAACAATTGATAATGTAATAATCTTGGATATTTTCATACATTATCATTTGAACAGAAACCTAGTCAATTCCAAAAGACACAAAATTATTCCTTTCCTATATGCAGTCCTAGAATCCCCCTTGAGGCTAAGGCTATCAGAAAATATAGCAATCTCTTTATACGGAAATGTTCACACACTTTTAATAACTTTCAGCTTTGCTATATAAAAAAAATTAGTAAGTAGTTTCTCAGAACTCTTGAAAAGCTTGACAAATGCTTCTTTAGTCAACTTGTGGATTATTAAACTGAGAGAAGATAAGTAGCATCATTTGATCACTGAAATTAAGAGCTTCCGGATAGGTGGACAAACTTCAAGTCATAGAAAACATTACCGAAACTATATTTGAAGCAAGATGTAAAAGTGTCCTTGGTAGGACTATCCTACATTGCTAAGAAATGCTGAAGATGGATGAAATGACTTTCTGTGTTAAACATAGCTGATTCTGGTCTTGTCTTCTTTATGTGCCTAGTGGTTTCTTGTACTGATTATTCCTTTTTACAAAAACACAGAAGACAATCCCTCAATACATCATCTGCAGAAGGAGGGAAAAAAGACATGAATATAGTTAAAATGGTTAAAGTACAGAATAAACACTCTTTTGTACAGAAGAAGCCCCTATGCTATTTTGTTAAAGTAAGAGTTCACGACAGAACAAAAATTCTGATAAAATACCTTTTAAACTGTAGGATACCTACAGAACTGTAGAAATTACAAATATGGCCTGATAGAACACTTAACATAAATATGTTTCATGGCACCATTTAATTAATATAGCCTTGTACTGTTTATATGCATAGGGATCATTCTGTAATATAAAACTAGAACATGGAAATTTGCCCTAGGACATTGAAAATAAAATTTCTTTGCAAGGGATTTTATGATTTAAAGAACAGTCACTCAAGATTTTAAATCCCAATGTGAACAGGAAGTCTAGATTTGCTGTAAACGATTACTTACCCCTTGGATCAATTTTGTTGCTGCTTCTACTTGACATTGGGCCCAAAATTATGAAAAATGTATTAGAAATATCTGCAACCAGTTGTGTTTTTTTTTTTACTAAGATTTCACAGGCCTTACATTATTTGCTATAAGATCTCTCTCTGAAGCTTGAGTTTGAGTTTGAGTTTATTGAATTTATATACCGCCCTTTCTCCCAAAGGACTCAGGGCGGTGAACAGCCAAAATAAAATACACAAATATAAAATTTAAAAAACCATTTAAAACAAGATTAGAAATCGTGGCCCAAGCTAAAACCTAATTGCAACCCCATTTAAAATTTAGACTTAAAATACAATTTAAAAACCGTTAAAATTAGACTATATTTTGATACTTATAAAAACAATTGCTCATTTTATTTTACTATGCCACAAAGAACTAATTGGAAAGTGGCATTGGCTTGAAAATTATTGGAAATCCAGCTAATACAAGCCAAGAAAAAAATGCTGTTCAACTACAAAAAATAGTCTAGCTCTAAGTTTGCATGTTCACACATATAAACTTAACATCGCATTGCAGTTAAATGTTAATTCTAGTGATATAAATGGAACAATACATAGCCAGGTCCTATATTTACAGAAAGAAAACTCGATAAATTCAAATTCAAAGAGTTGAAAGAATTTGTAAGGCTTTTCATACCATTTTGTATAAAATACCTTGTACTTCTTTCAGGGGAAGTTTTGTACTATTTGTTCTAATCTAAAACAATGCCACATATTTTTTCCAGGAATTAAAAATATTCAGGAATATTATCATATCCAATTTAACATAATCCCATCTATTTTGTTTTAGCCAAAATACTATCAATGAGGTGTTTCCACATATAAAGCTGCCATGTAATCGTTAACTTTTAAAGAAGCAACTGTGTTTCCTTGTGACAATGCTAAAGAGTCAATGAATTACAACAGGGGTCCCCAAACTTGGCAATTTTAAGACTTGTGGACTTCAACTCCCAGAATTCTACAGCCAGCTATGGATAGCTGGCTGTAGAATTCTGGGAGTTAAAGTCCACAAGTCTTAAAATTGCCAAGTTTGAAGACCTCTGAATTACAAGAAATGCTGAAGAAAGTTATAGACTTCTACCCAGTGGTAGAAGCCAGTTCGCACCACTTCGGGAGAACCGGTTGTTAACTTTCTGAGCAGTTTGGTGAACTGGTTGTGGGAAGAAATCATTAAGGCAGAGAACTGGTTGTTAAATTACCTGAATCCCACCACT
>JANHZT010001792.1:240543-252513 GCA_032468215.1 Stegonotus admiraltiensis | reverse complement strand
TTGTTAACTTTCTGAGCAGTTTGGTGAACTGGTTGTTGGAAGAAATCATTAAGGCAGAGAACTGGTTGTTAAATTACCTGAATCCCACCACTGCTTCTACCATTTACCTATGTTTTATTAAATAAGAAAAAAAATGCAGTGAGCCATCTCACCATGGTTTACAATCCACAATTGATGAGATTCATAAAAGTCTAAACTAGAGTTACCAAATCTGGGCTGCAAAATCCAGACAGCTCTAGTCAAAAATAAATATAGAACATACAGTATATATTTGAAGTCCTCCGTATCTGGTTGAACTAAACTCAAATCAAACCATGTTTTGCTTAATATGTGAAGCTAACGGAGCATTTCTCATTACCCAATTAGAATTCTAAATCTAGATAAATAAAGAAATTGGTATAAAACCAAAATTTAAATGCAAATAGTAATTTTCTTAAGAGAAGAACCAGGAACAAAGAATGCGGCTTTCTGATAAAGGAAAGAAAAACCATGCAAATCTCCTACTGAGCATTGTAGAAGCACTTAACTGAAACAGAAAAATTGGTTGGTTTGGTTTAACCAGGTGCCCACTTCCTTAATTTTTCTGAGAAATCAAATCAACTCAAAAAGAGAAATACTAATGATTTTTAATATTCAGCTACGTTTTGTTTTTAGCTAGGATTTTGGTTTGTTGTTGATTAAACACTTCTAGAAAAATAAGAACTGAAATCCTTAACACCGGGAGACCCATGACATTTCTTAATTCTTATTAGGAAATCTGCAACTTCTTGTGAAATAGATTGAGTTTTGTTCAATCTATTCTGTCTGGCTACCAACAGAATATCTGTTAGTGGGAAATGCATCTGCTCTAGCCCTCATGCCATGTATTTAGCTTGGAAGAGTTGAGGAACCATCTGAACAAACCTAGAGAAAGTGAAGAAGCCGCTCAGGGTAAAAGAGAAGTATGAATTATTTCATAGATGTTACATGTGGTAAAATAGACTGTCTGCAAACTAGTCTAAAAAAACTGTGGGAATGAAATATTTTGAGGAATATTTAAAAAGGGAGAATATTATATTTCTTAAAGGGAGAAATGGAGAAACATGTTTTCAGGGGCAGAAAGCAACCCCTACTTTCCTTAATAGCCCACAGCAGATGTCAGCACTTAAGAGATAAAGAGCTTATTGAAAACTAGATAGCGCTATTCATAGGCAAAGCAAATACTGCAGGCAGAAATCCATTCAAGACAGGATATTTTGAAATTTCCTACAGCAAAGTCTGAACAAAGGCAGAGTGATAGGATTAGCCCTCACTCAAGATCCAACACAGGAAAAAGTCATTAAGCCATAACAGGAATTACCCAACACCCTTTCATATCACAAGCCCCTTCACTGCATCACCCTCAGAAACTTCAACCAAACCTTGCTCAGACAAACACCTAGGATTTGTATTTTGCCTATAAAGCCAGCTATGACCCCTACATAACCCCTACATGGCCCCATGGTAGTCTGACAACAGCCAATAGAATACATGTACTTGCAAAGGAACAGGAAGCTCAAGTGTAAAGCCCAAGAGAAGGTATAAAAACACCTCGCTCTCCATTTTGTCAGCTGCCCAGAACCCATGTGGTTCTGCTTCATCAATAAACCATCTTTCCAATAAGCCTCCATGTTTCCAGTGTCTTTCTCCCAGCTTGGAATTGAACCAGATGGATAGTTCTTCCCACAAAACTAATTAGGATTCACCCAGATGAAGGATAGTGCTATCTAGCCCCCTTTTCGTAATTCTTAGAGCCCACTCTGAAAGGTGACGGCACTTTTGGATTATTTATTACATTTGTAAGACTGCTTCATTCTCTAACAACTCCAGGAGGCATACACTAATAAAATCATAACTAAAGATCAGTTGAGGTGGAAAATGCACTAAAACAGATTATAAACTCTAACATATTAGAGCGAAAATAAGACCTCAAGCCAACACCCAAATTCCAGTTCTAACTACATTCAGTAATGTAACCCCTCTGTGTAAACACCTCCAATGGCCCTTGTTTCCAAAGGCTTCCTATCCCTGATGTAGATGTACCATCTTTGAGTATGCGTAATGTTTTTATCCCCAAGTGCAACAGACCGATTTACAACATCTGATAAATTAGCAGTCTGGTTCCAGTTGATAAGTAAAAATAAAATATGGTTTGGGAACTGAAATCAGATAATGTGCAGGAGGAGACAACCTAAGAGCACACAGCTTGTCCACATAGCATTATGTTATTGTATCCTAACTAACCCCAATATATATCACACAAATTGTAGCTATATAGGCATTACTTGATATCTCATGGGAAAACACTGTTTTTAAAGACGCATTTACAAACTCTAGTGTCTGAAAAAGTTTTAAAACTTGATTTTGAAGTCAGCTGTTTTGCTTGGTCTGCACTTCTGTGCCTGGTCTATGAATCAGAAAAAAATATATTGTTAATTTAAAGGAAGAGAGAATATATTTTAAACTTGAACACAGGGGTTTGGGGGTGAACAAATTACACAAAGTGCATTTAAACACTACAATACAAACCCTACCACTTTTGTACATGTCTCACATACACATATATAAATGTCAGAGCTTCCATCAAGATGTAATGATGTACATTTATTTTTTTCCTAATGAAATCATGGTTTACATTAGATGTCATTGAATATGCATATACTGCTCCCCATGACCATATTCTTAAAGACACACTTGACAAATTTGTCAATTAAAAATAAATTTCCTGAAAGAAACTGAACTACTGAGTAATTTTCAAGATTTTTTTTTTAGGCCATTTCTAGAACATTGTTTTGGAACTTCAAAACTTATCCCAGCATTGTTTTATTCTTAATATTCCCAGAATACCAGTGGAAGAAAACTTGCTGGATTGTTCTTATAACCTCTTGTAGCCTTCTCTGCTTTCAAAAAAGGGGAATCCTAAAATCTTAATTACCTGTATCATAAAATTTGTTATAAAAGCTGAAAAAATCTGCCATTCTTTGGTACTAACGTTATGCATGAATTAAGTATGTTACTTTATACATATTTCTATGAAGTACATATTTGGTATCTAACTACTGCTATAAATTATTTATCTTATAATCTTAGACGTGAATGATTCAATTCATCCTCAACAATTTCATTTTCATATGTCCAGTCCAATTATGAAAATATTGAATGTTTAAATGCAGCCTTCTGATTTGAAGTTTTTGCTGTTAAAACATCTAATATAACCATCTGTTTTATAAAACAATAGATTATATTTAAAAGAAAGCTAAAGGTTTTATGCAGAAGTAAGACTAATTTTTCAAGCACTGTCAGCAACAGTGATGTGGCCATGTAACTGTATGACTATAAATCATATCCAAAACAAAAGGAATTTATGACAACAGAAGCATTTTTTTTCCCTCTAGTGGGGAGGAGGGAGGTTAAGAGTAAGATCAAGACAGGAAATTGTTCTTGTTAAGCTGAAAGATCATGTAATTGTTTATTTGGGAAAACTCTGATTTACCTTAAACTATGTGCAAGGTTGGAATGAGAAGGTCACCATATATTAAATTGCAGTCCAGTAGACAACCAAGGTCAACAGCAAATTTTCTGGAAGTTTTTACTAGAGAGACCTCAAGCTTTTTGTATTCACAAAAATATGGTTAAGATTTCCCCCTGGGGCACCTAACTCCAGAGTATATAAAGCAAATAAAACAAACCACATAAACCAGAGTGTGTTGAAGGATATTAATTTAAGATCTTATATGTTACTGGGTCAGAACAGCAAACCAATGTTGCTTTAAATCTTCCTATGAAGTCCCTGGTGAGGTCCCACAAAACCTTTGGGCTAGGAAAGCTGGAAAATTGAGTTGACTGGCTAAATTCAGACATGCAGTGGGTGGCCTTGAGCAAACTGTTCTCTCATATTCAGTTTCTCTAGAGAGGGAAATCAATATAGTTGAGAAGTTAAAAGATGGATTTGTACAAGTCATTGCATTAACATAAAGCTGAGAAATTTTGAGAACTCTGTGCTAAAAGTTTAGTATATTTCTTTTTTTCCATCATATAAGAAATATATGGATCACAGATATTTAGAGCTATATTTTCAGGATAGAACTCAAAAGATGCAATGTTTTAAATTGTGAAGCACTCCGTGTAAGTCTGTTGGATATTCACACATTTATTTTTACTTTCACATCTCATCTAAAGCAATATGGTTAAGGTGTATTTTTAAGACGTGTGCTTGGAGATTTATCTACTGAAGCACCAACACTCCTGTATGCCTTATTTCTAGAGGCCCTATGTTAAAAATCTAGACACCAATGAGAACCAGCTTCTTCCATCCTAATTTAATGTCCTTAGCCTCAAATTATGAAAAACAATTGTTTGGGGTACATGGATCTTATGAAGATCTTATGAGACTAGACCACAGGTTAGTCTAATTGTTAATGCACCAGGCTAGAAACCAGGATACTATCAGTTCTAATCCCGCTTTAGGCATGAAAACTAGCTGGGTGACTTTTAGGCCAGTCACTCTCTCTCCGCCCAACTCACCTCACAGAGTTGTTTTTGTGGGGAAAATCGGATTGGAGGAGGTAGTAGTATTGGATATGTTCTTTCCCTTGAGTTATGCATAAAAATAATACAGTCAGGATAAAAATCTAAAAAAACATGGTAGTCAGAAGCAATTTGTTATAATGGGAGCAGTCAATCAAAAAGCAGCCTTTGACCTGACAGTGAAGTAGCAAGCTTCCTTTTCATTGTCTAGTAATTTGGGCTTTTTCTTTCTTGGCCAGGCAGATACACTATGAGTCTGTCACAAGGATGTTGATATTCAGGAGAATCCCGGAAGCATAATCAGGATACCAAAGGCCTGGGATTTGTCTTGGGAAGGAATATGCCCACTGCATATTGAGGCTCACAGTCACTGTTTACCCATGATATTAAAGAGCACTAGCAAACAATTTTGCTTTGCAACAATCAGCATTTCTGATTTAAACATTACCTTGGCACACTTGGTCCGATTCATCACAAAAGAGGACAAGTTATTATGGAAAGAGTTAGCAGTTGAGGTAGCCATTTAACCCAACTGTCAATTCTCCAATGCATTTATCCTCCAAAATAGTGTGGCATTCAGCTGTAAATCTAATTTGAGATACCCGCTAATTCTTCTATGGGAATCTATTAAGAACCAATCCTACCTGACTTCTAATATTCATTTCTCTTAAATGTAGTCCTTGACTTACAACCACAATTGAGCCCAAATTTCTGTTGCTAAGCAAGACAGTCGTTAAGTGAGTTTTGTCCCATTTTACACCTTTTGCCACAGTTGTTAAGCGAATCACAGCAGATGTTAAGTGAATCATGCAGTCATTAAGTGAATCTGGCTTCACCCAATGACTCTTCTTGTTGGCAGCCAGCTGGGAAGGTTACAAATGATATCACATTTGTACAATTGTCATAAATACATGCCAGTTGCCAAGCACCCAAATTTTGATCATGTGACCATGGGGATGTTACAACAGTCATAAATGTAAAAATCTGTTATAAGTCACTATTTTTAGTGCCACTATTAACTTTGAATGGTCACTAAATGAATGGTTGTCTACATATTACTATTTTTAATTATTGCTATTATAAAACATCTCAAATTCAGGCCACGAGGACATTTTAAACAAATAATACTGCAGAACATAAAATCTTCACTTGGGCTCAATGTTACATTCTCACGGGTTCCATTCATTTCATTTAGACACAACTTTAAATGGGAACACTTTCTGACAGTAAAATTATTGTCCAATAAAAATTGGATACAAGAATACCTTCTTCAAGAATACCTACCCATTTCTAGTGTTCTGAAAAAGACTGGGCACCACATTTAAACAACTGCTTAAGTGTCACATTTTAGAATGGATGGTACTTTAAAAAAATATATGCTTGGGTCAGTGGTGAGTTGCCCCCAGTTTGGACTGGTTCACAAGAACCGGTAGTAAAACCGGCGGGAGGCTCTGCCCACCAACCTGGACCTCGGCAGGAAGCTTCTGCGCATGCGGGGAGTCCCGTTGCGAACCAGTAGTAAAGGTAAGTAGAACCCACCCCTGGCTTGGGTGTTGAACTGCCTCAGATCTATCAAGGTTCAAAGAGAACAAAGTTCACTCACTTTTTATTAGTAATATTTCTCACATAGGACTGTTAGTACTAGGAAAAAGTACTCAATATTACAATACAAGAATTGATTTTCATAGCAGGTTCCCAGATGTGAAAACAGCTTGTGCTTTGTACTTTTTCTAGACATGCATTATTTGTGCCCAATAGGTTTTCCTAGATAGTAAATCTTGTCTTCTCCCAATTTCTGTGTTCTACAATCACCAAGCTCCAGTCAATTAGATACACATTCCATTTCTTATTGTGATGCTAGCTCTTAAAGCATAAAAGATTCTAAAATGGAAAGAACTGAGTCATACTTTGCTGATCAGAGCATTGATGGTAGAAGGTGCAAGAATGAAATTGTGCTCACGCCAACAAATGCACTACGTTGTTACATGTAACATTTGATCAAAATCAAATACGTGTGAGTACAAAAGAGAAAATGAGAATATGATGGATGAGATTTATTTTTAATATTTGCTCATACTTGAAAACATAAAAACACCAGAACCGTTCAACAGCAATGTAAGTAGTTCAAATATTTTATAAATTGGTGATATTACAACAGCATTTGTTAATACTATCAGCATTTTTTTCATAATCAATTACTTCTGTCTTTACAAATATCATTATAGATAACTAAATGTAGAATACAGATGTTTAAAACATTTGTATGTTTTCTTTATATCACATATGTATACATACGCATTCATTTTTTATGATGCTTTGTCATTTATTTTTCCTTTTAATTCTACATTTTTCATTTTGAAAATCGTATGTATGATGTTTGTTCCCTTTTGGAAATGCAATTCCAGATCTAAGTTTAACTACCAAAATTATCCTTCCAAACCTAATCGTGCAAATTATGTTGGAACAGGCAAGTGGGCTTCACCCAATAGGCAAAAAGGCTTTTATTCCACCAATCATTCCTTCAGTTATCCTAAAACCATTCAGGGTTTTAAATATTAAATAAATAAATGCTCTTTAAATAAAGCAAATCAACTAGGACACAAATATGAAACCAGTGAAACTTTTTCAGCGAGGCTTTGTATACATCTCTGGACTGAGGGCTAACGGAACTCATGAATAGTATAAATAGGAAACAGTAGTATTATCTCAAAAATATGATAGGTTAACAAGATGTCTACCAAGAACAGATATACCAAAGGTCATTGGCTGTAACTTTTGGCTGTAACTCTAGCTTCTCATCCTGACTATAGCTATCTAGCTTAACATTCTTTTCTTAAAAAGTCTCATTTTTAAAATATGACATTCTAAACTACTGTAGTCTTTAATCAATGACTCTGTGACTATTGTGGTTAAATTCCAAAAATAATTAAACCTCTTAGGTTTTACAGTCCGAATTATTAAAATATCCCAAAACAAAGAAAATGTATCTATACAAAAAATGTATCTGCACAAGAATTTTCACCAACATCAGTAATGTCTGGGCTGAGTATAACTTTAAATTGAATTGAGATGGAACATAAATCTTAGATAAACATTTCTATCTGAATTTGTTCACATCATGTTTTTCAAAACTAGCTAAGATTATACTGACATGTCAAAATATACTTTGTCCTGCTCACACAGCTTTTTTATCAGGCTTAAATTTCTGAGAAACGAAATGTACATTAGAAAAAAAATTGGGCAAATTTATTCCACTTCATGTCTTGAAAGCTGTAATTAAAATTCAATATTGCACTTTACATATGGATTTTTATTTGAAACTCCTGTCATGACTAAAATCTTAAAGCTTAGCTAGTTTAATAGAGCCCATTAAAACAGCTCTATTGAATTATACCAAGCCACTGTAGTACACCAGGCTGGAATCTGCTTCTCTTTTATTCCTGACCACCGTACTAAGTTTTAAACCAACAATGTGTGGTTAGCATCCAAGAACTATTTATGCACAGCATAGAAACTTTCAAAAGCCACCCTTCTTCCTTCAAAGAAAGTGCATACATTTACACCTCAAGTATTTCCCTCCAGTCTGCTATTCCTATTGTCACAGTGTTATGTGCTAACAGATCTGCACACACTTGCCAAATATCACTCACTAGAAACTGAAACACCCCCACAATATGAATCCATTTTAAGGGGGTTTTTTTTTCATTTAGTGTCGGTCTCCTATCCATAAAGACTGTATGTACATACTCAAATGCAAAAAGACTATACGTACATACTCAGATTTTTATAGTTAATTCTTGTTTATACAGCAAGATAACTTTGTAATACATATTACAAACAATAGCTATAAACAATATAAAGTTCTACTTTATATTTATATAAATATTAAATAAATATTAAATATACCTTAATAATGTGTGTGTGTATTGGTAATATAATTATCATATGACTTAACCATGGGTTGGGCAAGTCAAGAGCTCTCTTTATGCCTAGCTGTTCCAGCATATCACATAATGTTCCTGAACATCAGCAGAAAACTTTGATAGCTTCAAGTCTCTTCCTCATCATTTCCTAAAATGATCAAACTGAATTTCACATCAATCCAGGCATTAATAAGTAGTGTACGTGTTAAGATTTAGAGGGGAACAATTAAAGACACCAATGAGAGTATCTGTTTTCCATAATGAACTTTAAGGCCAAAGCCATATAACTACTGCATTTACAATATATGATTTAAGATTGATAATCAGCCTTAATTCCATAAAACATAACATAGCATATTTATGTGATGTTTCCCCACATCATCATCATCTTTCTTTTTTAGAGAAATCAATCTATAGATGAAAAATCATTAATTCTCAAGCTGGAATAATATTCAGACTTTCTTCCATAGGAAAAAAAATCCTACAGTTTCAAGTATAAACAAGGCCTTATTCATACAAATTTCCAAAGAAATAGTATAGCATCTATCATACTTGAGCTGCACAAATCCAAAGAATTGAGCCAGTTTGGCCTAGTGGTTAAGGTACCAGGCTAGAAAGCAGGAGACTTATGAGTTCAAGTCTTGCCTTAGCCATGAAAGCCAGCTGGTGACTTTGGGCTAGTCACTCTCTTTTAACCCAATCCACCTCAAAGGGTTGTTGTTCTTATTGTGAAAGCAGGAGGAAGATGTGTTAGATATGTTCACTGCCTTGAGTTGTTTGTACAAGTAATAAAGGTGGAATACAAGTAAATAAAACAGCAGCAAGGATGCAGAAGACTCTTTTCCTTTATATCTAGTTGTTCCAGAGTTTTGCAGGCCAAATATTTGCAGGCCTTAAGTTCAGACTGACTGGCACATTTCAAGCAGTTTTCCAGGAATGCATTGATGGGCAAATGTTGCGATTCTATTTCTGTCTACACTTATTAGGTTATTAAAGGACCCTTAATACAACAATCTATTTCCTTTCGGTTTCCCAGCCTCTTTGAAATCTCCCTTTAAGGATCATTTCTTTCATGTCTTAAGATGTATTACAGAAGGGCAATTCCTACCTTTATTTCAAAATAATGTGTGCAATTATCAGTAATCTTGAAAGAACAGGCAGGCCTGAATGCTTTGTATTTTTAAACAAATATATATAGTGGCAAATATATCTATCTCTCCCTTCACAAATATTAAAATGGGAGGCAACATAAAAGCCCTGAATCAGAAATGACTGAACTGAGAATTGGCACATCATAACGGATAATTTTATTATCTGTTAACTTTTAATCTTCTACTTCACAATTTGTCTTCATTGGCTTTATTGCACAGTTAAAACGCGTACCGAGTTGCAAATCAGCAAAACATTTCACGATTGGCAAAAAGCTGAATTTGTTCAACTCTCCTACCAAAACACATTAGTGTCTGCCATTTAAAAAGTCATTTATGTAAGGGCACATCACTAGTCTACTATGAGCAGCTATGCAGAGATGTTGGCTGGATCATACCTCACCCTAACCTATAATGTGAACTTTGATTTTGACTTGAGGTTGTTTCAGTAAACCCATTGTGGCTTATTCAACAAACCAGGGATCAGCAAGCTATAGATTACACAGCAACTCCAGCCTTGATAAGGCTTTTACACTGCACCTTTTTTTATGGATGGCCATATCACTATAGCAGGCACTTTCTGAATAAGCAGTTTCTCTCATGATGGCCACGGTCTTCCCACACCCTCTACATTTCCACCCTGCATTCAGGCCATAAAAGTTAAAGACTCCTGCCCTGCTTCCACAAATGGAGAAATTATCACTGGCAGCGCTAAAATAAGTGATGATTCCACATAACTTAGAAAGCCACAAAACGTAATGGGGCTGATCAGAAAGGCAGATTTAAGAGTGCTTCAGAGTAACCTCTCTTGTAGCAGCTCAGCATGTGCAACCATCCAGGCCAATCCTGTTCATCTGCTCCTTCAGCTTTCTCCAGCCTGGGCCCTCTCCCACATAAGACTACAATTCCCATCTACAAAGTCCCCTGGCACGGTGGCTGGGAATGATGGACACTGTCATCCAATAATTCTAAAGGTTTAAGAAAGGCTGGCCTTAGCATCTTCAAATACTGGAGCCTAGTGCTGAATCCCCTAACTGGAGATTTATTTATTTATTCTTATATTTCCACAGATGCCACAGAATAAGCTGAGCCCTTCTGCACCTAGAGTAAGAGGCTCTGCTACTGAATGGTTCAGCGTTAATTTCCCTTGCCCGGTTAGTGTAGGAAAAGGAGATTTTTACTCAACAGCAGGCGTCACCTTCGGTAGGAAAGCAGCGGGTCTATGCTGCCTTTTGAAAGATTTTAAAAAGAGAACCACCCTATTCAGAGTACCAAGGACCTCTCGTTTTAAAAAGATGCCCGGGCGCGGGTCGTTTCCGCAGCGCTTTGGTTTCCAAACGAGCCGCTTAAATTCGCATCCTCTGACCTGCGCAGGGCAAGCAAGGGCAGGCCCTCTGCATTCGAGCAGGAGAACTCTTGCTAATAAAGAGGAACATTTGTAGCTCAGGGTCCAAATGAGCTCTCTTGAGCTTGGCTGTTTTCTTGCAGACGTGCACCTAGTTTGGGTAAGGAAACGCCTGCAAGAAAACAACCAAGCTCGAAAGAGCACCCTTGTAACTCTCTCTCTCACACACACACAGAGAGAGAGAGAGAGAGAGAGAGCACCGCTTCGCCTGGACCTTGACGCTATGTGGGAGAACATCTGAGCGCCGAGTCAAGCCCCACTTAAGAGAAAGTCAGAATGGGCGAAAGGAAAAACGGAGAGGCTTGCTAAGAAGCGGCCTGGGCCGCCATGCCAGAGGCCGTGGGCCGGTTAAGAAAATGAAACCGTAAAGGTTGAGTAGTTTGCAAGCTTGGCAGATGATTACTCCCCCACCCCACCCCACAAAAAATAAACACTCCCCTCCCGCAAGTGTATATTCTTTCTTTCACACGCAGGCGCGCTCGGCGACCGCTCCTGGGTCAGAACTCAAGCAGCGTCTCCACGGCAGCCTCCGCTTCCTTGCGACGGAACCGCGCTTCGTTGCAGCTCGCTGTCCCTCCCTCCGGCTCGTCGGGCCGGGCTTTCTAGCTAACCTAGCCCGTAGGCCCTCCGCCTTTTCCCCTCCTCTTCCGACCTGCGGCGCCGAGCTGGCAAGCGCGCACCGAACGTTTCCCCCCCTTCTCGCCCCGCTTGGCTCTCGCGCGGCCCAGGCTCCTTACCCCACCCAGAGGGGAAACTCACCTCCTCCTAGCTGGTCCCTCCTGGAGGCCGGCAGGAGCAACGCGCTGCCTTCCCGGCTCCTCCCTCTCGCTCTCCGCCCCGACGCGGAAGGAAGAGCCCGGCGCGGCGGCTTCGTTTCTCCTTCTGCCTCTTGCGCGCGTTGCGGTTCTTCGGGGCTTCCTTCGTCTGCCCCGTTCCCAGATCATTCCCC
>JANHZT010001792.1:227620-240394 GCA_032468215.1 Stegonotus admiraltiensis | reverse complement strand
AAGAGGTGCCTGGTGTCCGCAAGTCTTCAGACAGCTGGGCTTACTCAGGAGTCAGCCTTGCCTTCCACAGACTATTTTTATTTTGGGAGGAGGGCGGGGGCGAGCTAATGCCTTTTGGAAAGGACGTCGCGCCCCTCCGACCGAACGGCAATTTTTTAAGCCGCGATCCCGCTTTCCCCGGGCTGAATTTCTCAGCTGCGGAGCTGAGAAATTGAAGCTTGGGATTGACACTGTTTGGAGTTATTGTGAAATAACTTGGTATTAATGAAATGAAGAGGGGGAGAAGGGGGAGAAACAGAGAGAGAGAGAGAAACCTTTTGCTAAAGGATCAGAAGAGAAAACACGATTAGTAGTAACTAACCGGTTCATGGAATAGGAATGTTGACATCTAGAAGCATTCTTCCTGTAGTCTAATGTAATACCACTAATACCACTAATATTAAACTAGGTTTTGTGATAGGCTGACTGCATGGTGCATGGTTATATGAGCACCAGTATTGTACACAATATAGCAGGGCTTATTTCAAGCGCAAGTGAAGAAAATTGTAGCTGTGTAATGTTAGAAAACCATCAGGAAAGATAGGATCACAGGTTAAAGATGATGGATGCTTAACTGTCCTGAATATCTAGATTACCTTTTCAATATTAGTTTCCAAAAGTCTTTAATTTGCACTCATAATTTTGATATTTCGATTGAGGCTTCATAGCAGTGGTGCAACTTACTGTGGGGTTTTACATAAATGAGAGTGGTATATTCATATTTTAATAATTTCCCTTTGAGCCTCAGTATCAAGAGAGAGATCTGACTCCAAATTAGTTAAAATCTCATTAAAACTCTGACCAGGTACTGAAATGTTGCCATAACATTCCACACAAGTTTTCTCAGAAACAAACCTTGTATGCCTTAGGCCTTATCCACAGCCCTCTTTCTTTAGGTCTGTCTTATTAAATAAATAACTATGCATCCATGTGTTTCTCTTAAGTTTAAAATTAGCTTTAGATAAAATGGAATTTAGCGCACACAAACGATTAATGGGGTCAAATTATCACAACAATGAGATTGGTAATAAATGTAAAGAGTCCTCCTCCCAATAAACCTGACAATCAAAAATCTATTTTAAAAAACTGAAGTAAATACAGATTGCAGATTTCTAACAACGCAAGCGGCTTTTATCTGTAAAGATGTTAGTTTTGATATATTAGAATAAGAATTCTTCAGCCATTATTTCACTCTTTTTTATAGAATATATAAAGTTGCAAGAAATTGCATGCACTCTACATGGGAAGAAAAGGGAGCTGTTAGATGAAAGACAGCCTTATCAGCATAGTAATAAACTGCTAAATTGGACAATGAACATGAAGAATCAGTGAATTGTGTGTATCTCCAGAGCTTTATATTGTCTCCAGCACCAATTTGTCATTTAAAATCATGCTACCAACCATTACCATTTTATTCTGAATATCAGTAGTGTAACTAGGCAAGGCATTGAAGGCTGCTCAGTTAAGTTGAGAAACCCCCTGTGACCCACAAGTTTCCCGCCTCTGCAATAAGAGATGAATCAGCCTATAAAGAGTTCAGATCAATACAACTAACTGAAGGAACATGTATTGCTTGCCACGGCTAACAGAGGTAGCCACCTTCCCTTTACTGTACTGGTGGTGTTTCATCAGTTACATTTTTCAAGGCACTTGCAAGCACAATCAGTCAGTGCACTGGTGAGGCATGCAATAAATGCAGCTGCTAAGTGGGCTTTTTCTCAGGGCTACCATTTTTAAAATTGGGCAGCTATAACTTCTATGCTTAGATATTATCCCAGACTATTCCTGTCTGCTGCTGTAGCAACAAAAAACATCGTTTACCAACCCTCCGATTGCCAGCTACAATTCTTGTCTCCAGAAAGCACATCTGAATATAGACAGTATATCCTAAAGTTTGGGAAATTTAGCCTTGAAAATGTCACGAGGCCTGTGACATATGCTCAAAGGGCCAGAAGTCTTTCTGGCAGCATTATGAATGACCTAGCCATTGCCAAATTCTTCATTTTTGGAAGGTCTGTGCCTGTTCTCTCTAGCAGCTCAACCCACATAGATCTCCAGTGTTTCCTGTTTACTTCGCATGAAGTGGGCTATAGTGTGTGAAAACATGATATACCACAATCAATGTATTAGTCTACTTGGTGTCACAAAGCCCTTTGTGGATGACAGAAAACTGTTCTAATGAGTAATACGCCTCAAAGATGCAGTTGTGTTTAATGCAAAAATAGAATATTCATGTTGACATTTCTGTTTTGTTATTTCATTAAAGCCATTCAGAACTATTTGGGAACTGCTGTTTTTCGCACTATGTTTAGGATTATGCCTTTCTTAATGTGACACAAGAAAATTGTTATCAAAGCTATTCTATTTTCTGCTTCACTCTAAAACCTTGATTTAAAAAATATATATATTTGTTATAATCATGTTCTTCTGTGCTTCCTTCTAGGGTTTTTTGTTTCTTTGTTTTGTTTTGTTTTTGAAGTAGAAATGTAAAACTATCATAAGACTGGGATTTCCTACACCTTTTTTAAGTCGGTGCAGGAAACTTGTACTAAACATACAAGAAGAATGACCGTTTATTAAACATGATCCTTCTTGAACACTTGTGAGTTACTCCTCCTAAAATTTTATGCTTTCTTTATATGGAGTGGAGAATATGTATAGCTCAAAGCTGAATTGTAAGGTTCTTGGTGTTAATTGGTTTAGTTAAAGATGACTACCTACCATCATTTCTGTGAATCTGTAACAAAGGTTTCCAGTGCTAAGGTCAAGAGTCAGTTTGGTCCAGTAGTTAGAAAACAGATGACCATGAAGTCTAGTCCCACCTTAACCATGAAAGCCAGCTAGATGACTTTGGGCTCTCTCTTAGGCCAATTCACCTCACAGGATTGTTGTGGGGAAACATAGGAGGAGGAAGGTGTGTTAGATATGGTTTACTACCTATTATTTGTAAAAAATAAAGGCAGGTTATAAATAAATAAAAATAAAATAAATAATGTATTGTTCTGGCTGTTTTACACTTCAGAATATCGTTTATATATCTTCGACTGATAAATATAATATGGCCCTAAATACCAGTAAAGTTGTTAATCTCTTATGAGAAATGTTCATACTTTTTTTCCTCATTCAAAGCACCTCCTGCTTTATTTTGAGAGACCTAATAGCTGCAACTCCCAGGAAAATTAAACATTGGACATTTAAGAGGGAACTGTTTGTGGCCATCAGCGTCTCTTGAGGTACCATGAATGAAATACCATTTTTTTTTCTAATTGGCCATCAGGCTGGAGACAGATATTGTAACATTTTCTTTAGAATATTTTTCTACTTCTGTTAATTTGCATACCAATGAAATAAAAAGGCACTTCCTGCCAGTAATTAGCTGGACTCCTGAATTTAAAGAAAGCAAAGGGCTACAACGTAAGGGTAAAGAGAGATGGTACTAAGGAAGCTGCAGAAAGCAGCCACTCCTCTTGCACTCAGAAAATGCTTTGGGTTTTGAATTTTAAGCTGGCAACACTTTCATTTTATGTGACAAGAATTAGCTATTTTCCTGGTCTAACAAGTATTCCCTTAATGAGTGCTTTCAGTACTTTTGTCACAGCAAAACCGGATCTGTTCTAAATCCAGCTAGGCTGCTCTGGAGATGGACAATTGTTCTCTCCTAAATTGCAAAAATTTAGGCATTCATGAATTTCATAGCCTAATGTACCCCTATTCCAGCCAGAACAAGGCAGCCAAAATTTGAGGTTCTCTAGATAAGTTCAAAATTTGAGGTTCTCTAGACTTGATATATACCTTGGAATCATAGTTGACTCAGAATGAAATTCAGTTAAAGCATTTGTGATATTTTTCCAAGAAACATGCATGTATGAGGGGGGGAATCATTCTGGGTCACTGGATTTCATAATGACATATGGGTCAGGTATAAGGGTATGAGACTCTTGGTAAGCTCTCCAGGGTCATGCTTTAGTGAGATGGATGGCAACCAATTCAATAAATAAAATAGCAATAGCACTTAGTCTTATATACCGCTCCATAGTGTTGTACAGCATTCTCTGAGTGGTTTACAATGTCAGCATATTGCCCCCAACCATCTGGGTCCTCATTTTACTGACCTCGGAAGGGTGGAAGGCTGAGTCAATCTTGAGCCCTGTCAGGGTCGAACTGTGGGCTGTGGGCAGAGTTAGCCTGCCATACTGCATTCTAACTATTGTGCCACCACACAAAGTGGTTATCATTTATAATAATAAATAAAAGTCCATTTAGGATAATGGTGGGTAGCATTACAAGATTTGGAGGTTGTCATTCAGCTCCTTTGCCTTTCAGAAACTTACAAGGGACTGCCTAAAGAAAAGAGAACATCACTGGTTTGACAGCTGGTTTTTTTCCTAAATTTTTTCCCCTTTTTTTCAGGAAGAGGGATGTGGAGGATGTGAGCAAGACATCCCTTTTCCATTTTTACTCCTGCATACCGTACAACCTGACAATGACCTCAGATTGCTCTATCTGTCCCAGTTCTCTGCTCTAGCTAAAGTATTCTGCCCAATTTATTAAAAAGAGCTCTGGAATGTATAGCTGTATAAATCAGCAAAGAAAAGGCAAAGATTTAGCTGTATGCTTCAACTTGATTCTCTTTGCGTGTATAGGCAAGGGAGGTGTGGGAGCAAATTTTGTTAGATGCCCATCTTCTCCTTGAAGCCTATGGACCTTGGTTTTGCTTGACAAATTCTACTGATTGAGACTTTTGTTCTAGTTTAAGTTCCTGAAACTAGCTAAATAGCCTCGATATTTGGTGGATTGAGAGTGTTAAGGATGGGAAACAGTTGACACACACACACCATTAAACTGAAAATACAAAACTGTTTTGACCAAAAACACAGTATTTAAAGGGTATTACAGAGCAGGGTGCTTTGGGGAAGGGAGGCTTTGAATGGGACAATTCCAAGAAGTCTCGTGTTCCCTTTTCATCCCTAATTTAGGAAGGAAGATAAAACACACCAAAAGTTAACCATTTTTCACTAAGATTGGGTAGCACAAGTTTGAGCTGCTTGGTGGACATTTGACTTTCATGGCTTATGCACTCTTCTGCTAATACAAAAAATATATAATTTCTTCCCAATCATAATTCATCGGTGAATTTCAGTGAGAAAATCAGCTTTATTAACCTCATGAATAGGTTTGAAGAAAGTGTCTAATTTTAACTGAGTCTTGTAAATATCTAGCTTCTGTTTGATTATCTGCTGAATGACATCTAAGTAGTGTAATAACACTGAGGTTCACTGAGGCAGGTCCTCATTCTTGCCCCTTTTATCCCCCATACCATACCTAATCTCATTCTCCACCATGATTGGGCAGAAAGGGTCACCTTTATTTTTCTCTCACCAATAAACAACAATTGATGGGTTTTTGACAGTTTGTTTTATGGTTCCATGGTAGACACTGATTTCAGTTCCATGTCCGCACCCATGTTATAAAGCAGCATTCCCCACCCCCCAAGTAATCTGCAAACATGGAATTTTTTACTATCCAAGTTTCAGGAAAGTTGAAGATTGCTGACATCTGCTTTTAAGGTTTTATAATATACAGTGCCCTCTTGTCTCTCTTTTTTTATCAGATTCATCCTCCGGTGTAACTATCATTTAATCCAAAATATTTTCCTATACAATCTTTCAGTTGCCAAAATTACTATTTGGTCAATGGGCTGCATGGTGAATATTACTTTTTTTTTTCTTAGCAAACATGTACTCAAGCTTTCTTTGTTCTGTGTTGTTTTTTCCTGGTGGATGAGCAGGAGCACTCCCAAGAGTTAGGATATTATGATCAGCTCATTTTGATATCTTCTGACTTTTGGCATACTGGAGAACCAGCCTTGTAAAAGTGTTGATGTACACCACCTCTTCTGTGAATTAGAATACGTAACTGGCAGTTGATGTGTGATGCCTTTTGACATTCTTGGACAATGTTACTTGCCAGCTACGACTATATTAATCTTTGCAACCCATCAGCACAAAGTAAAGTTGAGATCATCTCCATGCCAATCTTTTGCCCTGTTCTTGCTGTTTCATGCTCAAATGTCTGAGTTCTCTTGGGAACTGAGTGTCAGAAGAAGCCAGTCTTGTTGGCACTGTAAATCTGTGACAGTATGAGACATTCATCATTGATTAGTTTCTGTAGGCTTCCCGAATGGTTCTCTCTTCTTTGGCACATTGAAAGCTTTGTTGAAGGTTCATTTGTCAGCAGTTCCATGGTATCTATACAATTGCCAACACCATTCATCACTGGTTTTGAAGCGTAATGTTCAAGAGGTTAGCTATTGTATTAACTTATCATAGCTCTGCTCTATATACATAACACCACAAGAACATCATCAAAGATACTACTTTATTACTACAACATCAAGTGGTGTTTTTGCACCCTTTTGTTTTCTTGTCCCAACTTCAACAATTTTAGTGGTAGCATTTTGTTTTGTAATATCTGGCATGGTGCACTAGGCAATCCTGATTCTAATTTTTCAACCAAGTCAAATTTTGACTTTGCATTCAGATTTATTCTTTTCCTGGTCCCCCTTGAAGACGTGAAGCTTTAATATAGTATTTACAGAATAATACAAATACCCCAAATCAAAAAAGTTATCACTTGTAAAAGATGCAGACATTGCCACTGTATGAAACGGTAATGCCTAGAAGACTTAATCCTTTGAGGATGTACAGAAGTTGCTACTACTACTAAGACATTCAATAATGGCCCTTGGGAGTGAATTCCAAATTCAGATTGTATTCATTGTATTCATAATTTTTTTGAATATGAGTTCATAACATTGAGGTTTTATAACATTATGCGCTATAGGCCATGAAAAATATTTTGTTATTGTTGCATTAAACCTAATTCCAGTTTTACTCCTTCCCCAGCGTACAAGATTAAATAAGACTTTTCAGCTTTTCATTTCCAACCATTTGTAATGTGTTATATCTGTCAGCTATCTTACTTCTGAAAGTGTTGTGCAGAGGTTTAAAAATATTTATGCAATCTCATGCATGCTATGAGGGCTGACATAAGCACTGTTACACACAAAGAAGGGTGGGGGGAACTTGCTTTATTGCAGTATTACAAATACCGTCTTCCTGTGCCATGTAAAATTTTCCTTACAACTTTGTTGGTAGTGATGATTTATTTATTGTACTTAAGAACCGCCCATCTCTCTCACAGAAGGACTCTTGGCATGAACTTGGCATTCAGACAGTTGGGATGTAAGGCAAGCAGTTTCTAAATGTGATGTCAGTTTCCCCAACCTTGTGCCCTGCTCATATACTGGAAGTACAGTTCACAGAATCTCCAATTTCAACCACACTAGTTTCCATTTGAATTTGTTTCTTTTCTTTAAAGGCAGTTGGGTTTGGGACAATTACTTTATTAAGGAATATCTCACACTACCCACACTCTTTCAAAAGGCAACAAAGCTGAAGCATTTTTATACCACATAGACCAATCTATACATAGTTTATTAAATAGATAGGTGATTATCTTATGGATTGCACCAGTGAGGCTAAAACCAATTTCTTTGTATACATGATATACAATAACAATAAAGGCTATACTATACTGTACTGTGCTATGCTATGCTATGCTATGCTATGCTATGCTATTATCTTCATGGTCACTGATAGCCAACTGTGATTGTTCCTCTGTTTTAATTAAACTGATTTGTTAATTTTATGCCATTTATGTATGTATTGGTGCCTTTGAGTCTATGTTGACTCCTGGAGACAGCAGTTTTTAGAAGTGATTTTCCACTGCCTGCTTTGTAGGGTTGAGAGAGAGTGACTGGTCCAAATTCACCCAGTTGGCTCCATGCCAACAGTGGGAGTAGACCTCACAGTATCCCCGTTTCTAGCCTGTTGCCTTAACTTCTTCACTTGATTGCTTGTCATGTGCAAATAATAATAATATCAAAGCAATTAAAAGGACAGTTCTTTGTTTCCAGTGTTTACTTCTAGTTTCTGGCAAAAAAGAAAAATGTCCATTGTAGACAATGGATTTGTTTAATGACCGCCATAGAAAAGGTCGGAAAATCAGGCATAGTCATTTAACAGCTGGCATAATTTATGAGTGTAATTCCCAGTCATAATTCAATTACAGTTGTAAGTCAATAGCTGCCTATACAGAGCTAGGATATTCTTGGATATATGATTGCAGCTACTCTTGCCCCGTCTAAAACCACAAAACCCTACCTGTTCCATCCTAAATATCGGTGGACTTAATTTTAGCCCATTATTGGATTAGCCTTGGCATTTCATTTTGCTATTAACTATGAAATGCTTTATTCTTTCAGATAACTCAAAAATAAGTCACTCTTGAGTCCACTGGGACTTTCTCCTTAGTTACCTTGGCATAGAACTACAGCTGTAATTTAATATTTCTGAATTTTTTTGATAGTAGTATATAAACATTTCCAGTGCATTTTTTTTATTTTGCTTTTAGTGGCTGCTTATAATAATGGAAACATTATTGGAGACAACAAGGAAAAAAGCAGGTACAAGGATGGCAAAAGCTTGGTTAGAACTGGGATCCCGAACTGCCCTCCATGTAACGGATGTTTCCACAATTAGCTGATCTCCAGATCTGCAGCTGCATAGTACAACACAGCACTATTGAAATTCATTTCATTCCATCCAGCTTTCCATCACTTTTCTTGATTTGACTATTTTTGATGAAGGGTCCAAGCCAGGGGTGGGTTCTACTTACCTTTACTACCGGTTCGCATTGTGCCCGTGCTTCTGCATGTGCGCAGATCACCTATGATGACCTCTGGGTCAGTGGGCGGAGCCTCCTGCCTGTTTTACTACTGGTTCTTGCGAACCAGTCCAAACCAGGGGCAACCCACCAGTGGTGGGTTTCAAAAAAATTTTACTACCGGTTCTGTGGGTGTGTCTTGGTGGGCATGGCATGGCTTGGTGGGCATGGCAGGGGAAGGATACTGTAAAATCTCCATTCCTACCCCACACCAGAAGAAGTATACTGCAAAATCCCCATTCCCTCCCCACTCCTGGGGAAAGGATATTGCAAAATCTCCATTCCCATCCCACTCTGAGGCCAGCCAGAGGTAGTGTTTGCCTGTTCTCCAAACTACTCAAAATTTCCACTACCGGTTCTCCAGAACTGGTCAGAACCTGCTGAAACCCACCTCTGCAACCCACCACTGGTCCAAGCAAAGATGGAGGAGGAAAACCCTGCATATCCTGCATTTCCCATTGAACTATAAAGTAACAAACCACATTTTATCAGAGTATGTTATATGAGGCCTGTCTGTGTGGTTAAATTAGAGGGTGAGGCATAATCACAGTTAACCAGGGCTAAATACATTTGCAAACCTAGCAAGATTTTTTTTTAATCTAGAAAATAGTTATTCTTGAGTTTTAATATCCAAACTCAACACTGTGAAACTCTTCCATTGTGTCAGTCCATTCTCACAAACCATTTTGCAGAGATATTTATAGAGAACAAAGTGTAATTCCCGTTACATCTGCTCAAGCTAACCCTGGAAACAGAGGTGGGTTTCAGCAGGTTCTGACCAGTTCTGGAGAATCAGTAGCAGAAATTTTGAGTGGTTCGGAGAACCAGTAAATACCACCTCTGACTGGCCCCGCCCCCATCTATTCTCTGCCTCTTGAGTCCCAGTTGATTGGGAGAAAATGGGGATTTTGCAGTAACCTTCCCCTGGAGTGAGGAGGGAATGGAGATTTTACAGTATCCTTTCCCTGGAGTGGGGTGGGAATGGAGATTTTACAGTATCCTTCCCCTGCCACGCCCAACAAGCCACGCTCAACAAGCCGTGCCACACCCACCAAGCCACACCCACAGAACTAGTAGTAAAAATGTTGAATCCCACCACTGCCTGGAAAGTGATGAAACATACAAAGGATGCATGGGAAGCCAAGAGTTAAGACTGAACATCTTAAGAGAAATCGTAGATCATCCAGACTCATAAACATTAGGTGTAGTATTCATTAAATGGACCAACTGCCGTATAACTGCTTTCTGTTGTTTTTGTTTCTTCATATATTGGGACTTATGTGTTGCTCCAATCAGAAACTATTCTAAGAAAAATAAATAACACCAGACAGTTTAAGAGAAGTGCTGACTCTTGGGAAAAAGTAGACTGTATGTGCTTCATAACCTTTGTTCTCACTGTCAGGAAATTTCTCCTTAGTTCTAAGTTGCTTCCCTCCTTGATCCAGTTTCTTGCCTTGCCTTCTGGTGGTTTGGACCCCTCTTCTTTGTGGCAGCCCTTGGAAGACTCCTATCATGTTACCCCAGTCCTTCTTTTCACTAGACTACACATACCCAATTCCTGCAACCATTCATCATATGTTTTAGCCTCCAGTCCCCTAATCATCTTTGTTGCTCTTCTCTGCACTCTTTCCAGAGTCTCAACATCTTTTTTACACCGTGGCAACAAAAATTGGATGATTTTGTGATGAATATGTGGCCTTGGCTTCCTTCCAGGCAGTCAAACTTCTATAGATGACTATTCTATGCACTGAGGTTATACTTATTTGAATAAAACTATGTGTTAACTCTGATCAACTAAAGTTATATCAGTGATTATAATAAAAATGACTGTTTTCATCCAAGTTGTGCAATTGCGATAAAGCCCACTTCTGCACTCTGGGTGTCATTTTGGGTCTTATAATCAAATTATTTGGCAAGTCAGTGGGGCTGCAATTCCAGAAACTTTCTTCTTGTAAGTTCCACCTCAGATGATCACACGATTTGGCCTATGTTTCCCCAAAAGTGTGTGTGAGAGTGTGTGTGTGTGTGTGTGTGTGTGTTTGAAGATTTTATAAAGTCATATTTTTTTAAGTATGAATTTTCCTTTCCAAGTTATGCATGCATATATCTTTTTGGTCAGCTTGCCAGCAGCCTTTTCAAGACTTTGTTGCAGACTGCCACGTTAAAAAACAAAATAAGATGTAAAATATGAGGAGAGGAAACATGGATCAGAAACCATGTAAATGCTTGGAGAGCCAGCTTTAGGGAGGGTAGGGGAAAGAAAGGAAATGCAAAAATAAACAGAGTGAGGGCCATAAGGAATTGGAGTCATAAATAGAACTTAAACCGTACAAGTGAACCACAAAAACTGTTTCCATCCCATCACAGGAGCCTTCCCTTTCAAGGTTACAAGGAACCTTGATCATTTTGGGGGGGAAAAGAGAGAGAGAGAGAGAATGTCTTCAATTGTGGTAAGCTTTAAAGCAGTGATGCCAGCGAGGATCACCATTATTCCAACAGTCAGAAACAACAGCTGCTCTTTTATTTAAACCCGACGCATTTTGAGAAAATATATCATTTTATAGATTGTCAGGAAATTGACAATCCATAAAAAGACTAATTTTAGAAAATTTAGTTCCATGGAAGGCAATCTTTGGAGCTGTTGGGTACAATTATAGTAGAAAGGTATCGAGATAAGTACTGCATGAAGGAATAGAAGCAGAGTCTGCAAGTGAATCGCTGCTTATTATTATTCAGTTGGTAACATGGTTGTTAAGTGAATCTGGCTTTTCCACTAACTTTGCTTGTCAGAAGGTCACAAAAGAAGATCCCATGATCCTGGGACATTGCAACCATCATAAATTTTGATCACATGACCACAGGGAAGCTGCAATAGTCATAAGTCACTTTCTTCAGTGCCGTTGTAACTTTGAATGGTCACTAAATGAATGGTTGTAAGTTGAGGACTCCCTGCATATATGTTGAAGCCTTTCTGATTTTCTTTGCTCCTACTTACCTATTATTCTTGGAATAACATTTAACTGATTAGGAATCAAAAGTCTGATGTTGCTGTGAGAACAACCATAGTTTTCAAACTAGTTAAACTCCACCTCGAGTTTTATAATCAGTTCTGCCCCATGTTTGAAGAAGGACTCAAAAGAAATTTGAGCTGAGGCTGGCCGTGAGAGTGACGATGAATTAAGTCCCACGAATATAGTTTGAAGGAGTTGGAATGTGTAGCCTTGAGAAGAATAGATTGCACAGAAATGATAGCGCTCTTCAAATATCTGTCACTGAAGTATGCAGCACATGGTATAATAAATTTAAGTTACAGAAAGTTGGAGGGGCGGGGGTTGCTTCCTGGCAATTAGACCATTTCAACAAGAAATCAGTTATCCAGTATTTCTCTTCACTGGAGTTGTTCAAGGAGAGACTATATTGCAGTTTTTCTGAGATGCTTTAATTTAAGATTTTTAGATTTAGAGGTTGAATTGACCACCTTTCAATTCTTCTCATTTCTGCATTGCCCTCAGAATTTCTAGACCCATAGGTTCTTCTTCCCATGGGTGGCTGCTCCTTTCTTACCCTCCATTTTTTTTCTTCCTTTTATATCTTCAAGGAAAATCTGAATCTCTTGGACCAAACTTTGTTAGGTGTTCTGTTATCCTGCGCTTGAGGCTTTAGAATTATTAATCTCAGTGTTGGTAACAATAGGCAGTCTGTGGATTATTTGTAAGAGGTGTAAGACACTTCAGTGTCGAAAAAACAGAGGCAACGCTAGGAGACAATTGAAGAGTCAGAAGCCCAAATATGAAAATAATACCAGGGCATGGTATAAAGGTCAAGAGCTAGGCAGCCAGGATATAACCATAACAATTATATTCAGGCTAACTCAGGGGTGAAATCCAGCAGGTTCTGACAGGTTCTGGAGAACCAGTAGCAGAAATTTTGAGTAGTTCAGAGAACCAG
>JANHZT010001792.1:193972-200927 GCA_032468215.1 Stegonotus admiraltiensis | reverse complement strand
TGGTCTGGGGTGGAGATGTACAGCTGCGTATCATCAGCGTACTGATGGAACCTCACCCCAAAACCATGGATGATCTCACCCAGTGGCTTCACATAAATGTTGAACAGGAGAGGCGAGAGGACTGACCCCTGTGGCACCCCACACACAAGGGGCCTCAGGGACGACCTCTGCCCTCCTGCCAACACAGACTGCGTCTGACCAGAGAGAAAGGAGGAGAACCACCGTAACACGGTGGCCCCCACTCCCAGCCCCTCCAGCTGGTGCAGCATGATACTATGGTCGATAGTATCAAAAGCCATTGAGAGATCTTATCGGACCAGGACAGAGGAACAATTCTGTTAAAATGAGATAAATATTACAAGCTGAATTCTCCCTTTCACCTCTAACACTGATGGTGAACCTTTTCGGCACCGAGTGCCCAAACTGGAATGCGCGTGCATGTGTGTGCATGTGCGTGCACCAGAGTGCCAGAAACCTGAAGACCAGATGGCCTGTGTGTATGTGTGTGCCAGCAAGCTGGTCTTCAGGTTTCTGATGCTCCAGCGCGTCGGCCAGCTGGTCTTCATGTGTGCTGGACCACTGGAAACCCGAAGACCAGCTGACCGGCATGGGCATGCCTGTATTTTGAGCGTTTTTCAGGCCGTTTTCAGGACCATTTTCTGGACCATTTTCAAGCCATTTTTGGGCGTTTTCAAGCTGTTTTGGGGTCATTTTCAGGCCATTTTCCAGCAATTTTCCGGTGCTCCAGCACCCACAAAGACCACTTGAAAACCAGAAGAGCAGCAGTCAATGGTGCATATGCTGACAGAGAGGGCTCTCTGTGCCACATCTGGCACACATGCCATAGGTTCACCATTATGGACCTATAACATTCTTATTGAACCTTCACAGGATCCTGAATTAATTTTAGATGTGATAACTACTGCAGGGGTACTATATATTTCTTACTGAAAGGTGTCTAGACTTTCAATGGAAGAATGACTAATGAGTTGTGGGGGCATGCTTCAATGTTCAGAACTTTGCGCTTTAAAAGTAAATCTGACACAAAATTCAACTTAAACTGGAAACCAGTCTTAGACTATTAATACAATACATGGATTGCCGCCACACCTCAAATTTGTGTTTATCTATATATTCCAATTTCAGAAGGGACATTAGACTCTGACTAATGTGGATTGAATTTATTATGATGTATGATTTTATTGAACTTATTCAGTGATCTATATTATATTAAACATGATTCTTGATATTTATTTTTAATTGAGTGGTAATTGTTTGCATTTTAAATGTTATATAAAATATACTTAACTATTTACAACTAATTAGCAGCATGTGAGAAGGGTATATTCTCTAAGACAATTTTAAATCTGTGATTTATTCACTTGTATTATATTGACTTATTCTTTTTTCAGCATTTTTTCTTGCTTATATATTTTCCTTAAAGTTCACTTTTTTAAAAAAAATATTAATCAATTCGAGTGACTAGATAGAGTTATTGCTTTCATGTCTGGCTTGTGAATTTCCCCAGATCTATTTGGTTGATTGTGTTATCACAAAATGATGGATTATTAGATAATGCCACTGGCCTGAGTTTCAGTCAAACTCTTCTTATGTTTTTATACTCTTCTCTGGCAGATGCAATGAAATGATCATAAGAAGATGGTCCATGTTTATATCGATTTATGAGTACTGATGCTACACTAGACTAGACTTTAAGTAGCATTGCATGATCACTACTACAATAAAAAAGTAGAAATTATGATTAGATAATTATTTTACCTTTACTTATCGAATTATTGCAGACATTTTATTAAATAAATTATTAATAAAAATAGAAATACACCTAGCAATTTTGCATAAGACACTCTAGAAGAAGCCATACTTGTCACCGAGCCAGATTGGTCAGGAGACAGACAGCCAAGAAACAGAGGAACTCTGCTTAACTGAAATATGCCATAGTAACAGAATTTTAAAAGTTAGACACAATTTCTCTTCTCCCTCGCTGTCTTCCCCCTATACAAAAATGAATCAAGATGGGTCGGTTTTGAGTTTCTTCCTTGCCCACTCCTGTCTTTAAAGACTAAATTGATGTTTTTGAAAAAGCTGCTGTATATTTTCTTACAGCATCATCTCTGTACTCCTCTACATTACCATGAGGCAAATTGAGGCAATTACTTTTAGATATATCATAACAGAGTTGGAAGGGACCTTGGAGGTCTTCTAGTCCAACCCCCTGCTTATGCAGGAAACCCTACACCACTTCAGACTTCAGGTTATCCAACATCTTCTTAAAAACTTCCAGTGTTGGAGCATTCACAACTTCTGGAGGCAAGTTGTTCCACTGATTAATTGTTCTAACTGTCAGGAAATTTCTCCTTAGTTCTAAGTTGCTTTTCTCCTGATTAGTTTCCACCCATTGCTTCTTGTTCTACTCTCGGGTGCTTTGGAGAATAGTTTGACTCACTCTTCTTTGTGGCAGCCCTGAGATATCGGAACACTGGTATCATGTCTCCCCTAGTCCATCTTTTCACTAAACTAGACATACCCAGTTCCTGTAACCGTTCTTCATATGTTTTAGCCTCCAGTCCTCCAGTTTTGATAGCAGATACTGGGTGCACAACAATCTCAGGAAGAAGGCAATCAGCAAGTTTAAAGTTAAGAATCAGCCATCTTTCTCATTGCCTTTGAGTTATAGAATAAGAGGAAGGAAGTATTATTTCAGCTTTTATAGTGGGAAGACAGGCTATAAACTGATTACATATAACAGTGATAACATATCAAAGAAATTTTCAAAGTTGAAGCTGTCACATTAATATAATAAATTTAGCATATACTAAAATTCTATCTTTTTTTATTTTATTTTTTACCTATGGAACTTGATCACCATCACCTTCAAGGCTTGGGATAACAAAGACATTTTAAAGTTTGGCAAAAATTTCTACATGAAATTAAATAAACCAAATGAAAAATTTCCCCTAAACTCATTACTGAATTTGAACCTCGAATATATATTCAAAAACCACCATAGAGATTGCCTATTGCATGCTTCTGTGTAAATCCTTGGATTACCTTAAATTCCTTAAGAACTTTATCTGCTTTAGTGGCCTCTCTTATTTGTTGGCCTACGCGATGGTTGAAGAATGGCTTTTTTCTGTGCTATTCACCTGTATTTTGTAATCATAGTTCCTTTTGATAATTGATCTGTGAAATATAGTATGCTCAAGATCTCATCTGCCTTCATTAAATCTTTGCCTTGTTTGAAAGTCAAGTTAACATCATACCACTGAAGTGCCAATGATAACTTTGTACCTTAAAAGTAAACCTGATATAGAATTCAACTTAAACTGGAAACCATTTTTGGACTATAATACATGAATTGCCACCATACCCCAAATTTGGCGCATGTGATGGTTCGAGATTGGCTCTTTTCTGTGCCATTCACATGCATATTCAGTATTCTGAATTAGTCCGGCAGTTACACTAGGTTTCTGCAAAACTGATGCTGCACAACACTCTTTATGTAATTTGGGTCCTTGTCATTTGCAGAGATCTAGTGCTAGATGATACCTTTACAAAGTAGCAAAATTCCTTGGCATATCTCTTTGGGCACATGGTTATTGAATACAGGTTTAGTTTAAACATTAATTTGTTATACCCAGTTTCAGCAATTAGATAACAGTTGCACACTACTATCCATTTTATAAGCTATGGAGATTCTGTTTTCACTTTTATATCTCTTTGTGTCTACCTTGATTAGGCTATACAGAAATTACCTTCACAGATTCATGTTCTTTGATACTTATGAATAGGAATTGTTTATATAAGTTTGGACAGTTTAGCCATGTTATGATACTTTCCAGGCTCAGACATTTTTGCCTGTATGTTCAACCCAAAGCATACTTCATACTGGACTAGTAGCATTAGCTGCAGACAGTTTGCCCTGCCTGCTGCTAGATCCTTTGCTAGGGCTAGATCCATGCTTCTGATTTGAGTTTGCTGGTCTCCTTTGTTTCCATTAAGTTTATATAACAGACAATTTCCAATATTAGTAGTGCTGTATACCATAATTTTCCAACTATGATCAACTTCTGTGTTTGACATACTGTATATAGATGGTATTTTCTAAACACAACTTGATCTCTCTATGAAAGTATTCTGGACCCCATCACATTTCCTATGCCCCTAATAATTTAATATTGGATCAAAGATTAAACCAACATACCATATTAACTAAGCTTACTTTTTAGCTCACGTTTTTTAAATTACAAATATCTCTGCTATCCTAGTCTCCTTTTCTTTAGGTGTGATCAGAAGATCCTTCATATGTTTTTTTTTTCACAGCACACAAAAGCCTCATATTTCTGCATTAAAGTCCCTTTTTATGCATGAATATACATTTACACAAAGGCATTTCTGTTAGTATAATACTTCTTCCTGGTTTTACAAGGAAATTGTGGACTCTATTTTATATTTTTATTGTATGATACCCAGGGTGACATTCTTGTGAGATGGGCAGCTATTTAAATTGAAAGAAAGAAAAAAAGAATAAATAAATAAATTACAGTGATTCCAGTAAGTCCCTGAGGGTGTTTTTCATGATGAAGGAAAAAAATTTGCATGATAATTTGGCATTCTTATTCCCAAAGCTATTAATATATTTTAAGATTGTCCAGATGTCTCGAATGGACTAAAACCAACACAGGAATAATTTGCTGGCCTCTGCTTCCTTTTTAGATGATTTCAGTGCAGAGAAGCTGAGAAGATTGAATGTGGCAAACAAGGAAAATGCTTTAACTTGAAACGCAGTTTTAATCCCTCCATTCTAGTACAGTCATGACTGATTGGCAGTACTGTCCAGGCTTTCTTTGATATTGAATTTTCAAAACTTCCTGTTTTCTTGTAATTACATATTTACCAACAGCACAATCCTATATTTTTATTATCTGGGAATGCACCCAAATAAATGTATACTGGATAATAGCCTAAGGAAGGTCTGTCAAACTCACGGCCCATGGGCCAGATGCGTCACATGCTAGTCACGCCCACACTTTCAGGGTTCCAAGTAACACCCACACACAAAAGAAAACTCTGAGGCTTGAGTTTCCTCAAAGTTCCATTTTATTAGAAATGTCATATTGGCACATCTGGGAAAATCTGAATCTGAAATCTTCCAGGTTTTCCCCACCCAAAGGAAAGTTCAAGTACCTGCCCAACACCCATATATCCATCACATGGTCCAATCAAAGCATCTTCCCAACTGGAGATGCCTCCCAGTTCCAGCCATCCAGGTGCAGGGCAAGATGCCCTTGACTTTCTGAGAAAGGAATGTTATTATAACTATATATCACCCTGGCTCCATAAAATACCCCCTCCCAGTTTCCCACAGTAGTAAATGTGGCAGGCCTGAAGATCAGGGGTGGGTTCTACTTACCTTTACTACTGGTTCGCAATGGGGCCGTGTGTGCACGCGAGCTTTGCTCGTGTGCGTACGTGCATACTTTTTTGTGCAAGCGCAGAAGCATTTTGATGACAATGGGGTCAGTGGGCGGAGCCTCCTGCCAGTTTTACTACCGGTTCTATAGAACCAGTGCGAACTGGGGGCAACCTACTACTGCTGAAGATCCAACAAAAAAGATGGCTTCCAGGCCTGACACATGCCTGATTTAGTGAAGGGGGAAAAAGTCATGATACATCATGTGACGCTGCCATGATGATGCGATTTTGCCACCCCTGGCCTAAGGCATCACATATCCTTGAGCGATATATATTATTTCAATATGGCGTTAAAAACAGCTGATGTAAATGCTTTTTCTTCTATAATTAAACTGAGTTCAGTGAAATCCAGAGATTATTTTGATTATTTTCAAAAGAGCAAAATGAATAAATTTGTATAGTTGGTGTAATTGGAAACATGGCCTAGTGGCCAATCAGTGATAGACATGTTTACCAGTAGTGGATTTCACTTACCTTCATTACCGGTTCAAAATTGCAAGTGTTGCAATTGCTTTGCTCATGCGTGGCACTTCTGTGCATGTCCAGAACCTTCTGCACATGCGCACAGCGTCTGTGATGATGTCAGGGTGGGTGGGCGGAGCCTCCCATCACCACCACTACCGGTTCGCCCGAACCGGGGTGAACCGGCACAAACCCACCACTGATGTCTACCACATGTTTATGGAGACAAGAGTGACAAGACATTCCCTATCTTGAAAACAGCAAGTGTGGCTGATTGAAACTGTGCCCCTTTTTACACATGTACTATGTATGCAATGCATGTTTAAAAAGGGTGGGGTTTTTGACTGTTCTATTGTAGTCAGTGCTTTGAAGCCCAAAAGTCACTATAGATCAGTGGTTCCCAACCTTTTTTTGGCCATGCCCCACCTAAGCATCTCTAAAATCATGATCCCCACCCCCTCCAGTGACATATAATTCTTCGAGTCTTGTCTATGCATATATTAAAATGTGTCTACGTCTAGACTCTAGATTCTAGACACCACACATTTTTGAATTGCCCTCATTAAAAATCAAATCCGCCCATCCATCCATCCATTTATTAAGAAAGAAAGAAAGAAAGAAAGAAAGAAAGAAAGAAAGAAAGAAAGAAAGAAAGAAAGGGGACACTTGTACTTGTGTGGGGAAATGCCTTATCCCTGGAAGCTAATTTCTTTTGTGGCTTTTTGGCATTTCCTCACAGTCATGAAAGAAATACTATCCATGTATTTTAAGAATATTAGTAGAACATCCTACCAAAATGTGGTGTGCGCAGAACATTCTCATGATCACAGGCATTTTGTTTTTATAACCAGTCACACCAAACAGTTTGATAGATATCAACTCTGTAATAAGCAGTTTGGCTGGTTGTGGCAGAATTGAGTCTAGCGTGCTTGCAGATAATTTCAAACACATCAGGTGCATGACTACTTAAAAATAAGTATTTTGTCTTCCAGGGGGCATA
>JANHZT010001792.1:183972-188972 GCA_032468215.1 Stegonotus admiraltiensis | reverse complement strand
AAAAAAGCACAAATTATGTTTATGTGAAGAAATGGATATGTTATCATTTATATGAATCAAATTTAAGTTCAGACCAATTGAATATTGTATGTGTGCATTTGGGAAGAACTCCATGGATGTTATTACACATTCTGCCATATGAAGTACATTCCCAGTCTAAAAAACACATTTCTGTGTTTCCTTCTACCATAACCTCTTTTGTTTTGAAGTGATTACATGACTCTCCAACTTTTCCATAATCATTCAAGAAAATATAGTCCAACTATATGAAAGATCAGAGCCACCATGCAGAATCTGAAGGCAAGTTCTTTATTAAGAGATTTCTAGATTGCCTGAACTTTGAATAATAGTTATGGGTTATGGTGCAAAACAAATAACAAAAAAGAGAGACTTTAAGAGGCAACTTTTTTTTTTAAAAAAAAGCCTTCATTCTCTATTTTTTATTTTTAGTTGAATGGCATTAAAAGCCAGGGGGGAATTAGCATTGTTGAGGAACTGCTGATGTCAGCAACAAATGCTGACAATTATTTACTAATACAAAGGTATCAGATAAATACCTGATTTTATTTAAAATCTTCATATTTCATATTTCTTCTTACTGAATTATAAACACATGACTACAAACCAGGAATATGGCTATTTAAATGTCCACTCTTCTCAATTCATTTTTTTTCATACAGCTTGCAGTTTTAAGGGTTCTATCATGCCTTGCATCAGGATTATGATTACCGGTATATTAAAATAATATCAGATTTCAGGTTATTCCAAATGCTCAATCTCAGATAAGCTCTTGAAAGTCACTATGAGCACAAAGATCTCAAAATTGCAATAAGATTATACTAAAATTAATCTAACATTTAAAATAATTCTAATTATTATCCAAATCAAGGCTTTAAAGGCAGTGTCGTGCAGTGAGTTGGGAAAAGCAAATGCAATATAAGCATTTTTAACAGGGAAATACTAGTTTTTATGACATTAAAACTCATATTTTGTTTGTGATTGACTGTACTTGAAGAGAAGTTGCACAAAATACCTACAGCTATGTGTGCTTAGCCATTATAAGTTTAATAATAATGATGATTAAATCATTGCTGATCACATGTTTAAAAAAGGAAAGGCACCTATTTAACAAAATGCTATTGTGTCAAAATAAGGATATATCTAGGGTGACATCACTATGCAAATGCTACAATTGCTTGCTTGTGCCATAATTTACCCACATGTACAAGCGATCATTTGTATGATGACATGATGGACATATTTGCTTGTACCCACATGTACAAACTATAAATTTGCCTCCCTGATCACCCATGAGAAAAAGCAGTTGGAAGAACAAAAACAATACCACCTCCCTCAAACTGAAGCCAGCTCATGGTAAAAAGCCAGAAAAAAGAATGACATGCATAGCACTAGGTTGTACTTAGGATTTCTCATCCAGCTTGAAATATTTTTGTGACTGTGCTTGGGATTTTTCCAATTTAACTGTAGACTAGAGCGAACAAACTGTAGAGATTTTCATTGAATTTTTTCAGTTCAGTTCATTTCAGCTCATGCTCAGTTTTTTGCCTCCAGAAATTGTGTGGTCTTCTAACGTTGGAGGTTTTTAAGAAGAGATTGGACAATATTTGTCTGAAGTGGTATAGGGTTTCCTGCTTGAGAAGAGGATTGGATTAGAAGACCTCCAAGGTCCCTTCCAAATCTATTATTCTGTTATTTTTGCTAGTGGATAAGTTTATTGAAAAAAATGCTATGAAGAATGACAGTATTTGATGTGTAGGGATCCACGTTATTCATCAATGCAGTGTGGATAATCCAGAGCATGGATATGACATATTTCTCTAAATAAGGAACCCCACAACTAAGGGATTTTGATTTCACCCCAGCCGCCTTGGGTCAGTATTCTCTTCCATTGATGAGACACAATCTTTTCACTAAAGCAGTCATCCAAATCTATTTCAATGAGGTGTAGAATGATGACAAGGCTTTTTCCATGCCAAGGACATGAACAGAGATATTTTTTATTGCAAATGAGCTGATAGTGCAGAAAATCCCATGGTCAGGCTTTGGACAAAGCAACGTTCTCAGATTTACTGACATTGGCTCTTGATAACCATGGAATACCTTTTACGGTATCATGACCATCTCAAGAGGCTACTTACCAGTAATAGTTTTTACTGTTTCAGGTTCTGAGGGACATTAGACTAAGTAATCCTGATGATGCTATAGGTTCTTTGGAACCTTTTGTTATAATTTCTCAAAATGGGTAAACTTAAAGTATTACAATTATTGTAAGGATTTGAGATGGAGCAAGTTAGAATTTGGTTGGAGAAGAATTATTGCCTCACACATACATTACATGTATAGCAACTGATTATGGACCGAGAAAGGACTGCACTTCTGAGAAGTCAATGTGGAAGCTGTCCCCCTTCTTTTTTAAAAAAAATAAAATTTCACTAACTTCAGGAAATAAAATATTTAATTCATGATGTTATATGAACATAACTGCTCCCATGTAATAATTCTGGAGAAAGCTTTTTGGGAATATTGTGAATATTGTCTACTGTTGGTGGGTAAATATGGTTTGGTCTCACAACAGATGGATAGATCAACCACAAATTCAACTGGGAAACTGTGAACATAGCAGACCAAGACAAATCCAGAAAATGCTAGAGAATTTCTGGAAACTTACCATTCAGACAAATCAGCCATTGATAGACCCACAGAAGCAAAGCATATTTACACCATTCAAAAGAGACAGCCCAAAGCTAAAAAGGAAACAAAAATACCCAACGCAATCCCTCTAACAGCCAAAACCCAGATAAGCAGGGATTGACACCAGACAAACAATCAAGCAGAAAACCATACCCAATCAAGGAATGACCAAAGATAAAACCCCACTCCAATCCTGGCAGGGCAGGGTTTAAACAGGGAGCAAACCCCATACTCACTAACACAAATGTTATCAAGCTGAGTAATGAAATGTCTGCAAGCAAACAACCAGGCTCAGTGTGCATCAAGGACTTCATAATAAGAAAGTCTTTATATATTAAAGCCTCTTTTTTTCTAGACCAGCTAATAACACTTGGTTTCTCCAACAGCCAGTAGCTATTCATAACAACTCATTATTATTTTCTCTCAGACTATGCAGTTTTATTTCCAGGACTAGCTTTCCTTCCCTGTCCTCCTTGCACATCTTTTCCAACACCCAAATGTAGCATCCTGTGTTGATTTTCCCAGACCATTATCTCATTGGAAAAGTTCTTACAACATACGCTGATATTTTCATCTGACAGTTTCTAATTCTGATTATCTTTCCCTTCTGACCAACTCTGACAGGCATTTAGTAATGCCACATCTTTAGCATGTGAACAGAATGGACATACTGCCCATATTGGCTGCAGTATATGTAAGCATAAACTGTAGCAGGTGTACATGGTAATTTTCAGAACACATACGGCACGATTTGAGCTTATACCCAGAGCTTACTTGTTCATATTCATAGTCTGATATGATACTCAGTAAGAAGGATTAGATACTTTTCCATGGAAATGTATGCACAGATGCTGAGCTTCAGGCTGGGAAGGAAAGTAGAGAGGGAGGGAGAGAAAAGCACCAGCCTTCTCTTGCTGATAACAATCAGGCCATGGCAAGGTGGTCATGACAATCATTACTATGCAACTAGAATGTGCTGGCTTTTGCTGTGGCGTTGCCAGCAAGAACCACCCTAGCCATGAGTTAGTAATGGGAGGCCAGTACTCTCCACTACAAAATCTGGGCTAAATCCAGGATGCACTGACAGTTTTATATGACTGTCTCAGTACAGGGCTATCATAGAACACTTTCTAGGTAGCATATCCCATAAGTAATAAGGAGAATAGATCTTGTGTCAGAGTATAAAACAGAGTGTGAACAGTTCATAAGAAAGTAAATGAAATGTGCAGGACCAAATCAGTTCCTGAAAGGCATACATTTTTAAAACTGCCCTTATACAATCAGCAAAACTCCTAAATGGCCACTATTGAGCTGTAATTGAGTAAACCCTTAATATATATTGTGGTTTACTAATTCAGCTGGGACATTGTATGTATGTATGTATGTATGTATGTATGTATGTATTAATTGCAGGTAGTCCTCGACTTACAACCATTCATTTAGTGACTGGTCAAAGTTACAACGGCACTGAAAAAAGTGACTTATGACCAGTTTTCATACTTATGACTGTTGCAGTATCCCCATGGTCATCTGATCAAAATTTGGCGCTCAACAACTGACATGTATTTATGAGAGCTGCACTGTCCTGAGTTCATGTAATCCCCATTTGTAATCTTCCCAGCTGTTTTACAACGAGCAAAGTTAATGGGGGAATCCAGATTCATTTAACAGCCACATGATTCACTTAACAACTGCAGTGATTCACTGAACAACTGTGGCAAAAAAAGGTAGTAAGGTGTGACACAATTTGCTTAACAACTGTCTTGCTTAGCAATAGAAATTTTGGGTTCCAATGTGGTCATAACTCGAGGACTATCTGTACACATTTATAACAGTGTATCAGGATATATTTTGAACAAGAGGGAACTTAAATGGGGAGTATCAGAAACATTTCTGGGACCGTAATGTCTAGAATTATAACAACATAAAGATTTCATACTTTATAGCATATTTGAAGGACATAATATCCTGTCAGGTAGACATGGGTTATACCAGCAATGCCAACCTGAGTTCTGGCAAGTCCCAGAATTTCTTTGCCAGCATAAACATCTAGTCATGCTGATTGGGAAGTTTGGAAGATACCAAATTAGTGACTGCTCTCATCCGGACATAGGGATGACAATTGGAACTGGTTGACACACCTGATTATATAGCAAAAGTTGGTGTAAATTGGAATGAAGAACTGTCTTTGCCACCCATACTTTGAGTTGTTTTGGTTGTGTGTGTGTGTTTTTTTTTTTTATTAACAAGTTTTATAAGAAGTACAAACATTTTATTCCCCCCACCCT
>JANHZT010001792.1:129058-132457 GCA_032468215.1 Stegonotus admiraltiensis | reverse complement strand
CACACACACACACACACACACACACTTTCTGGTCTATACATAGGGTAATAGCTTAAAATCCTCTATTGGCATTACATACAGTAACAGGTGGTTACAGCTTTCCATGAGATTCTTCTCCTATATTCTGTAAAAACTGAAACTTTGGCAGTTACTTGTTTGTTTTTTTCTATATAGAACTATTCTCTACCCCCAGCCTCTCAATACACACATTTTCTATTGTTTTCCTCAGTAAATTGACATATATCAATTAACAGCCTTAGCAATTTAGAGCTTTAGGCAGAAAAATGTCTGATATATGTATTGACTGAAGTAAATTATCTCAAGCCTGCATGAAATCTTAAGACTCAGGAGAATTTGGGAGAACAAGTATCTAGCCATGTAAATCCTGGCTGCAAAAAATAAATACCATAATTCTGATTCATAAAATTCATTTGCTGTTTACAATATTCTTGCATAATATTTTGTATTTGTAAGATAAGCATAACACATGCAAACTACTTTACAATGAACCTATTCTTGTTTCTTTACACATAAAGATATGTATACTGAACTACAGAGATATTTGAAAGAAAGGGATAAAATAGAGTCAATATTAATAAGCTTCACTTGTATTATATGAACACAGCAGTTAGTTGCAGAACTAAATCTTTTATTTATTTCTCTGACAAGGAAAAAAAATTCTAAGTAGAGAAGATTTCTGTCTAATGGCTGCAATTCTAATTCCAACCTACAAGGAAAAAGTTTATTGCAGAACAAGTATGCTTGCAGTGAGGTGCCAGGTATCCTTGCAGTAAGATGCTCCAAATAACCCATCCCACTTAAGCCCTGTTTGCCTCTTTTGGTGACTATTACTAATTTTGGGCAGGTTTCTTCAGGAGAAAGTCCTACCAAGTGTATTAAAATGGCTGCCAGCTGTTCATACATTGCTATCTAAAATGTAGATCTGTGTGAGAGAAGTCATACAGGACTTTTTCTTTGTTTCAGTAATCTGAGTTATATTTCTTGGCCTGCTTTTGAGAATTAACTTGAAGTGTACATTTCTTTCCATTTTGCTTTTCAGAGTTCTTGCAGGTATTCCCAAGATACCCACAGTAAATTAGGGGAAAGTGTGGCTAAGTGGAGATGATTAAATCTATTCTCTTTTCTAAGATCTGAAGCCTTTCAGTGGAATTTCTAGGTGTGAATAACCATAATTTTCCACAACCTGAGGGAATGAGCAAAGAACAGTATTAAAGAAAATGTGTGGCCATGTTATATTGCTTAGGGGTCAAAGACAAATTGATATATCACACATGGCAAAGTAATGTCAATTCCCATGTAATTATATGGATTGGAACAGACTCTGGAAGATGCACTCTTGATGCACCATGTGGATCTAACAGAAACCTCCTTGCTCTACCCTACAAGAGAATTATTGTCCATTTCAAAATTAAACAGACCCAGTGCTTCCTTGAGTTAAGGCCCAACATAGCTGCAGGTGAACATGGCTGTTTCTCATCAGTTAGACACTCAGCCTTTTTTCCTGACAAGGTGTGGATTTATGGGACAAGAGCAAAATAATTCCCTGCTTAGCTGCTGACTCTGTTTTGGTTCAGTGCTTCGTAGACTGCTTTGCTTATCTAAAGAGCAGTAAGAAATCATACAAAGAAATCTTCCAGTGAATTGTGAGAGGGGAAACTCAGGTTCCCCCCTCCACTATTTTCCCCCCTAAAAAGACATTGCTAGGTAAATTGTTCACATGACACTATGTTCATTTGAGTAAGGGATTGCCAAAGACAATTCAACAAAGAACACAATGTTATAATTGCATCTCTTCAATGTTTCTCAACCTTGGCAGCTTTAAAATAGGTGGACTTCAACTCCCAATAAGAAACACTGTCTTACTTGCATAATGACAGAAATACTCATAAACAGTGAGAGTGGTTTCTAGCCACACACCCACTCACTCACCTACCCATTCATCCATCTACCCACTGGTGCAGCTGTATGGAAATAAGGAATGGGATTTAATCTCAGTCTTGTAACAGAGATGAGCAAACTGAGGGTACACAATTGCCCAATTGGAACTTACTGTTTATTGTCTCTGGATCTCTGCAAGCACAACTGCTAAAAATGTCTGGTTTTTTGCCATTTTGAGGTAGGAATAACAGCCTAACCCCAACATAGTTTTGAATCATTTGTCTTGTTTGTAAAAAAAAAAAATCAATCTTCTTCTTCTAAGTACCGGAAACAATAGAGAATTCTGAATCAACCTCTAGTCTTCAAAAGTTGTAGCCTAACTTTTACTAACCCTAAACAAATTTCACACTAATTTAACAGAATAACATGAATCTGGAACACGGAAGACATGAGACAGAGAGATCAGCTTGATCTACCAAAGGGCTTATGGCCTATTAGGTGAATCCATATTTCAACATATATATCAGGTTCTGAAGAATATATTATCTTTGGAGTGTTTAAGGCCTAGGACATCTTAGTTGTACAAAGATTTCTAATTCTGCTAATATGCAGCAGTAGAATCTTACATCATGTATTGAAGTAATCAAAGTAGGGAAGACTTTGAGCAACTTGAGTCTCTGACATCTACTGGTGATGGGGAATAATTTATGCTGCAGTCAATAAACTCGTCTTACTTATTTGGACAGTCTTTAATAAGCATTTAATTTAAAAGGTGAGACCAAATGTATATCTACTATATAATCTAGTAAAATTGCTTAATTCTTACGTAATAGGAGCAGCAAGAAAACTCAGTCGGGCAGTCAATAAATTTAAACGAATAATAATAATCATGGTCTGTTGATAGTTTTAGATACCACATTTACTCTGTAGTATTACCAGTGTTAGTGGTGTCAGCAGAATAAGCACTAGCATTTTTATAAGAAAGTCAGCAATGATCATAGGAGACTATAAATATATTAATCACAAAACATTTCTGTTTAACTTTGAGTGATGTATTAAACAGAGAGTTTATTTCAACATTGGAAAACTCAAGCTCAAATTCCCTAGATGAAAGTCTTTTCAGTAAGTCATTGTCTCTTTGTCAATGCTTTCTGTAAGGATAAAGTACTGTATTGTGTGTCAATAAAATAAGACAAAAATAAGCCTTCAAGACAGACGGAGGTAGAAAATATAATCAGTTGTTTAACACACTGCAATCCTGGTCTTATAAATAAAAGTCCTTCAAGAAAAAAAAGCACCATGTTATCAACCATTCAAAAGGCATGTGAAGAATTGGCCTACATTTCTTTGATGACATCATACAAGAAATGGTCTGTTGCTGGCATAGCTTATTTTCCTTGGATTACAACTGCAATAATATTACCTTATTTAACCTGTTTTTTATCTTTGAAAGAATGCAGTAAAGTCAACATTCATATTTAAAGGATAAGAAAAGATTAC
>JANHZT010001792.1:116558-124058 GCA_032468215.1 Stegonotus admiraltiensis | reverse complement strand
GAATTGACGCCAATCTGAAATTAACAATAGCCTTATGTTTTTAAAAGTGCTATTCCTTTCCTGAGACTCATAGTTATCATTTATGATCCAAGGCCTCCCTTAGTGTTTCTTCTGACAGAAGTTGAACCCCTCCCCCTTCTGCAGGCTTTGGTTTAGTCATCAAGATTATCTGTTTGCTGACAACCCCATGATCTACGGCCTAGACCTTAAGCAAAAACAACAAAAAGTGGACTTCGAAGGCAACTACAAATGTTATCCTTTCACTGGTTGAAACTATCTTATGAAGGATTGATAACGTATTATCTTTTAGAACAGAATAATGCTGTACAAAATGATACTAAAACATGTTTTAAGGAAATCCCTTGGCTCAGTAAAAGTTATTCAGAAGTTTATACAGCCTTATCACAAATCTCTGAGCACAAAGTACAGAACCTACATTGCAATTAAGATACACTGGAATGCAAAGGGCTTTGTAGGAGATAAGAGTATTCATGTTTCTTCATTTGTTTAAAGGGAAGACATGTACTCATCCTTGATGAGAACTAAAAAGTTCTGTTCATGTCTTATGGGTAATATTTGTCCACATCAATTGCAGATGTTAGGATTTGCAACTTTTCTACCTGGATCAAATTTCCTCTACTTATCTAGCATAGCAATGAGAAAATGTTGGCCCTGCAGTTCACAGGGATGTATAAGTTCCAGCTTTTCTCACTACTGTGTTATAGTGAGAATTATAGTTCAGCAATATCTGAATGGCCACAGCTTCCCCAAGCTACAACAGCAATCAAAGTGCTAACTAAATCTTAAGGCAAAATGCAGTTTGACCCACATATAGCACTATAATAAAGCAAGAACAGAGAACATAATAATATTTGTTGCAGATAACTAAGTATATATTGCATAGTATTTTCATTAGAATAAAACATTAGAAATGGGACATGAAGACGGGGAAGCTTTCTACTCAAGAAAAAAACTGAGTTCATAAACACTATTATGTCTGCATTATTCATACCATATTTCTACAATCTTCTTTATTGGAGGGTCGTATGATTTACTATTTAGTAAATTGTTGGTATGATTAAACACTGTCTCTTCTTTCAAATTGCAACATGTTGGATAACTACCTGTTTCATTTAACATAGCTTCTGCAACCAAGATTTAACAGGAGTTTTAGTATGACAAAAATGATAAAATTCAGCCTCTTCCTCCCACAAACTCCTTCTGTGGTATGTAGTGATAAATTTATACCTCCTGGGAAATTTCGTGTATCTCCACATTGAAACTCCCTTGAATGCTTGTGTTACTTTTTTTTTTTTTTGAGGAAATAAATGTAATTTTTTTATCATTTATTTTGTTCATGCAGTAAACTTGTGATAAAACTGTAAGGAAGTCAACAAATGCAGAGCTCTCAAAGGTGTGTGTAAGAAAGAAAAGAATCTAGTTGATAATCAGAACAACGAATGTTTCCTCGTATAGTGCTGAAATAAATCACTGGATTGTGATCTAAAAATTCTTGAAACCTGCTTTTTTCAAATGCTTTAGGAATTTTAGATAAAGAATCAGCAAAGTTTTTAACTGCAGGGCCATATGCCTTATTTCATTTTTTTTTAAAAAAGGAATCCATAAAAAATAAATTACTTTCACTAAGTATATGCAAATTCCAATGTAAGCAATCAGAGTAAAATTAATTTTGCCAGAACTGATTAAAAGCATTAATAAATCTATATGCAGTATTGCTTCAATCTGATATTGTAAATTTATTATACTTCCTGTAAGATTAATTATAATGCTACAATAACATATTACGATGCCAGAACTTATTACTGTACATTCTGTTAATAACAGCTAAGCATAACCTGAGTTGTAATTATGGATTGTAACAAAGTAATTTAATAGCAATTGTTTTCTTTAACTGTTAATGTTAGATGAGAAATAAAATGCACATGTGCTTGTGTCCATTGTGTGTGTGTGTGTGTATATATATATATATATATATATATATTTCCCATTTCATACAATGCCTAATTAAAATCGAGGAAACTTTCCAGCAATTGTTCTCACACAAACTACCTTCACTTTGGTTACTCATCCAAATTGTCAGCTTGCCTCAGATAAGGGAAGGTTAAAAACAACACTTTAAGTTACTCAAGGTTGTTTTTGCATTTTTGTCCTGACTTGAAGGCAAGCTTCCTCCTACTATTAAAATATACCAAAGAACAAACTTCATCACTGGTGATTTTTCTGGAGATACAACTACAACTTTGGAGACATAATTATTACCGCCTTATACCGTTTCAAAGATACTCCAATTTCTCACATTATTCTGCAATTAGGCAACAATTGTCAGCATTTATCAAGGCTAATGTCAAAGAATCAAATGTAAACTGAGCCAAGACCTCACTCTGGGAAAGACAGGGAGGGAATTGTGGGGTGATTGTACAGAGAATATCCATACAGTTCTGTTTTTGAACCCAATTTGGAACTATTAATTGTCATCAGCAGTTTGGGGTTTGATAACAACTATATCTTATCACCATGCCATGCTCCCTAATTGCTTGCCACTCTTGGACTGAACATTAAGTATGCATGGGGGGGGGGGGAAAGACAAGTAATTTCCCCCTTCTTCACAAGTAGGCAACTTTAACCACTTATTGTCTTTTCTTAAAATACAACAGTCTCTTCATTCCATATTTCAACCTTATTTATAAACAAATCCTTAAAGCCTTATCATTCAGTCCTGGTCAGCATAAGACCATTAAGGCTTATCAGAAATAACAACATCTATTTTAACATTGATCAAATAAACCAGCAATATATTCCTCCCCTTTTAAAATTATTTATTACTTTGCAATTAATAACAAAAAAGAGGGGAGGAAAAAAAAACAAAAAAACCCGAAGATAATAGTGATGTAGATACATTTCAAAGAGAAGGGAAAAAATACAAAAAAAATATTTAACAAAAATGAATTTGGTTCTCTGTTATAAGCTGTTCATTTCAGAGTTTAGAATCAGAACATCCACACTGATAGCGCTATTCCCCCAAAGTGTCATGGACCAGAATGGAAGACCCTTCCTGAGGACTTATGCTGACCATCCACAAGTCCGTGATAATATAGAGATGCAGTAGTTTTTAATGGGTAAGAGGCATAGGTGTTAATTAAACTATGAATCTGAATTTGGTACTTTTCTTTTGCAATCCATTGTGTCTCTAAGTGCTTTGTGAGTAGCAGCTACAAGACCTAATATTTTCAGCCTACTAACTGAAACACACTGAGGAAAGAACTTGGGGCCCAAAGACAGAGATGCTTCAGCCAGCAATCCTCAAGAACTAGGTGACAAATCAGTTCCACAAAATGTTAATGTGTGAAGGGCAGTATCTATTCCAATAAAAAAGATTAAATGCAGTTTATTAATAATTGGTTTTACTCAAAGATTCCCAGGTCTTTGTGAAATACAGATGTATTAATCATGTGTCCAGACTAAAGAACCTCTTACCAATCATGACTGGTCCTTTATGTGACCTTCATATTATTTTCGTTCTACTTTTGAACTAAAAAAACACCTTTAATTATCCCAAGGAGCCAAAAGGGCATCTCTACAAAGAATAATTGAAAACCCTTTTTTAAAAAAATGGAGTAGGGGGGAGTCAACTTGATTTCCTTTGAGAAAAACGCAAATTAAGGGAAGGACAGGATTCTCAACTAAGGGTTTGCAGAATAAACTCTATCTCCATATTTGATTCTTCTGTCTAAGGCAGAGAACCTATTTTACCTAATAGGGCAAGAGATAGATTGATAGATAGCAGACCTCAGATTGCAGAAAAATAAAAGGTTCCCCCCCCCCCTTTATTGTATATGGTTAGCCATGTAAAATGTATACAGTTGAAGCTTAAAGGGCTCAGTAACTTCCACTAATCTAGTAGGTCATTTAATTCTGCAAGTATGCAGAAGTTCAATCCTTGCTAATAGCCTCTGGTAAATAAGCATGTAAAGAGTTTGTTCCTGATGTTCTGTCATAAATTAACGGCTCCCCCCACCCCAAGGAGTTGATATTTCTTTGACAGGAAGTCTTTCCTGTCATTACTTTATTTAGAAGCCACTTGCCATTAGCAATAACCTTGGAATCAAAGTGTGAAGATCAAGTTACAAAATTCCATACTTCTGCATGACACCTAATTATAATGATATAGAGTAGGTGGCAGAATTTTGTCTCTCTCTGTGCTTCCTCATCTATGGTGAATGCCAAGGAGCTGCCTCTTACCTTAGCTCCCAAATTTTTAAAAGCCCTGTTCCCAGAGCTGGTTATTACAAGTTTGAAGGGATTATTACCCCTTCCTCCCTCCCCCCAATATTAGAAAAACTACATCCATAATTAATGAGAGGGAAAACAGGCCTTGGTGATTTACTATACAAAATATGAACCTGGAATATGATCAGATATTGCCACGCTCGTAACAGAAGAATGCCGTGCTTCTGCTTAACAATGATGTCTTTGTATTTAACCGCCAAGCACGGTGTTTGAGAAAAGCTTACTTCAAAGAAAGAATCATCTTGGAGTGGAAGGAAGAGATGAATTCAATAATTTTAGGAGGGATCATCTGATTATGCATTGGCAGTTTTGCTTTGGCGTAAAACAAGCACAAGGGAGAAACAGAGAGAAGAGAAATGGAGTTGGAATATTTTTTTAAAAAAGCTGTTTAATTAAAGATCAGCAGACTTGCATCTTTAAATACAAGCAGCATCGTTAGGAAGATGATTCTTGTGAACAAACTCCAAAGTGGGAAATGTTGTGTCATGTTTGCATCATTCATTTCTTTTGCAGAGAACAAAGTCTTTCCTGCCGTCTCTTTTTGTCTTAGAAACAGGAGATCCACTGAAGCAAAATTCTGCCCTTGCTGTTTTAATGTCACAAGCTTATTCTATGAGAACTGGTGTAATGTAGTGATTACAGTGCTCTTCTAAGAGCTATGAAAACTCACTGAATGACTTTGAAACAGTTACCAGGGGTGTCAAACTGGCAGCCCACAGGCCAGATGCATCACATGCAGGCCACACCCACCCGACTCCGCAAAGGCAAAACCTGTCACAATACATCACGATACGTCATGTGACGCGATCGAGTTTGACACCCGTGAGTTAGTCCCTCGCTCAGCCCAACTTCCATCACAGGGCTGTTGTGGAGAAATAAATGGCAAGAAGAGCTTTGCGTCCTACCTTGCGTTTCTGTGGAAAGGTGGGATATAACCAGTGGTGGGATTCAAATAATTTAACAACCGGTTCTCTGCCTAATGACCAGCTGGGTAGGTGTGGCTTCGTGGTCATGTGACCGTGTGGACGTGGCCAACTCAACGTCACTCACATCGATGGGCGCTTCACCTTAGCTGTTACAATGTAATAAAGGTTAACCAGAGAGGCAGTTTCTGTAAGCAGGGCAATAAAGATTAGGCTAGAAACAACACCAGAATGTTTCCTTCCTGCCTTCCTTACAAGATTAGCCCTGTAAAGTGGAAAAAAACAAAATAAGTTTTCTTCCAACAATCAGTTCTGCGAACTGCTTAGAAAGTTAACGACCGGTTCTCCTGAATAGGTGCAAACTGGCTGAATCCCACCACTGGATATAACTCTTAACCCAGGACTGAAGAAATTCAAGAAGTGACAGGCTAAATGGCAAAGACTCTTTGCAAATTACTTAATTGTGATGCATAGGGTGGGAATTATTAAAAAAGCTAATAGTGCACCCTTATACATTTAAAAGATAGCAGACATCATCCGATTTGACAATTAAAAAGAAATTCTGTTGAAACAATGACAGGGCCAGAAAATTATAGCAGAAACAATCAGGCTTTGGAGAATCTGTAAATCTAGTCATCCAGGAAATCACATTTTGTAAAAGATGTTAAAGCACCAATAAAGCCTTCCACAAGTGATCCATACCTGCCAAACTTTGTAGAAAAGCTACTTTTTGGTCTTCTGGATCTGGCTGCCTTCTTACCTGTCTTTGAGATCTGGAATTGTTGCCATAGGGCTGTTCTTTGAACTACTCATTTGGAATGGGTTGCTACCCAGTAGAGTCCTGCCAAGACTATTAATACTACTTAGAAACATCAGGCCACCAACACTTAGTTTCTGTTGTGGTCTGCCAGCAGCCTGCGGAGCTGGCAGCGGAGTCGGAGAGTGAGGAGGCTGGGGAGGAACATGGGCCAGTCCTGGAGTATGGGAAACACCCAGATGAGGGCTCTGCATTGGAGGCAGAGATGGGGCCAGGGCCATCTGGGAGTGATGCGCGGACTCTAGAGCCTCCAGAGTCGGACAGCAGAGAGGCAGAGGAACAGGAGGAGCCTGTTCCTAGTGTGCATATGCACAGAGCTGCCAGAAGGAACAAACAGTTAAAACAAAATGGACAACTCGGGAGTAAGGCCTGGAGATGATTGGCCCCTCCCATAAGGCTTAAAAGAGGAGCAAAGGCACGTGGGCACTTTACAGGAAAGCAACGTTGTTAATTCTGTTCTCAGTCGGCATCTCTGTTTGATTCTGGAATCCGTGTGGCTTTGCCAAGTAGGTCCTTGGCAGAGTGTCAAGGGAGATAAAGGTTGGTGATTATCCCGAAGGACTTCCCCCGAAGGACTTTTTGCAACTAATTTGGACTTAGCTGTGAATGAACGTAATTCACAGCTGTTGCAATAAAAGAGGTTTTTGGGACTACTCTTGTGTTTTAATGACTCAGGAAGCCTAGGTCACAACTGTTTCATTCCTGGAACCAGGAGTTGTTTGCCAATATTTATCTATTTATTTATGTGATTGATTGATTGACTGATTTCTGTAGCCACCCATCTTAACAAGTGACTCTGGACAAGCATACATAATAAGACATTAAAAACAATTTAAAACAATGAAAGCATAGCCATAAGAGATCCAAGTCTAGCCCCTTGTGAATTCCGTTGAATCCTATCTAGTGCCAATTTGGGTTAGACTGTTAGTTGGTCAGATTCTTGTGTATAGGTGGCAAGAATAAACTCTAATGCAGGGGTGTCAAACTCAATTTCATTGGGGGCAGCATCAGGGCTGTGGTTGACCTCAGGGGGCTGGGGGGCTTGTGTTTGACAACCCTGCTCTAAGGCTTTGAATCTAGCTCCTGTTCCTGGTTATTTGCACCTGACAGGAAGGCCACACAAGAAAGTACATGCCCAATCTCACATTCAGTTGGATTAACCACCCTGCCAATTACATCCTGGAGACTCTTTCAGGGAGTCCATGAATCCAAATTAATATGTTTAAATCGGTGGTGAAAACCATTTTTTTTTACTATCGGTTCTGTGGGCGTGGCTTGGTGGAGGTGGCAGGAGAAGGATACTGCAAAATCTCCATTCACACCCCACTCTGTACAGTAAATGGGTCCTGCAAACAAAGGAGCCTGAGTTGCGTAGGAGACTAATGCTCCTACTAAGGGCAGTATTTAACTTCCAGCTGCCTGCAATTACTGCGAGTTCAATTCTCACCAGGC